>JAPZDY010000004.1:5743925-5761812 GCA_029783645.1 Ctenochaetus hawaiiensis | reverse complement strand
TAGACAGAGAATTTCTTGCAACTAATGCAAGTTTACTATCTGTTAACCCTCCCTGCTTTTTTTATTTGTTTCTATCTGTGGGTGTACATGTGTTTCTCAGACTCTGTATTGAGGGTTTTTGTCAGACTGATTGTTATCTCAGGGGTTTAGCTGTGAGCTGAACCTCATGAAACATGTAGAGCTCTTTCTTTTCTCCTACTCTGCTCTCTGCTGGACTTTTATAATGCATACTGACTGATCTGAAAGATAACTTCTAATGAATGCAGCCACAACCAAGTTAATAGTAAAGGGTAGAGTTTATTAATTATTCAGTATATTCAAGTCAAGTCAATTTTATTCGTATAGCAGCAAATCACAACAGAATTTATCTCAAGGCACTTTTAATATAGAGCAGAGCTCGATTAACATTCCCTCAGGAAGCACTTGGTGACAGTGGCAATGAGAAGCTCCTCCTTAGCAGGAAGAAAGCTTGAACAGAACTGGGCTCTGGGTGAGCGGCCATCTGCCTCCATCCATTGGGTTTGGTTACAAGTGAGAAGGAGAAGAGAACAACAGGAAGAGAGAATAAATAGCATGGTGTAGGATAAAGAACGTAGTATAAATGTATAATATACTGTATGTTATACAGATAAACTACTATATAACAACATACTATACAGTTTACAATGAAAATTTTAATAATGACAAATACATGATGTGGTAAAGAAATGTGTAAACAAGACTAGGTCTTGATAACATTTATGCAACCTATTTGTTATGTATTTATCTGAAATGTTTCAGAAATCAGTTCATTGACATGTAACAAGTGTTCACTGACTTGTTTTTGCATCATCTTTGGTGGACAGTTTTGAATAAATTTGATCAAGG
Organism: Ctenochaetus hawaiiensis; assembly: GCA_029783645.1. NCBI lineage: Eukaryota > Metazoa > Chordata > Actinopteri > Acanthuriformes > Acanthuridae > Ctenochaetus > Ctenochaetus hawaiiensis. The sequence goes on along the minus strand of JAPZDY010000004.1, from coordinate 5,760,945 downwards.
CATCTCCCTTCCATGTGGGTGGATGTAGGAGGGAGTATTGCCATAAGGACTTCATAGTTTTTTGACAGGATGATTTGGGTTTTGTCTTTGGTATATGTTTAAATCTGCCCTTATAATATGGGTTTTTGCATAATTTTGTGAGAAATTGATCAGGGCTTTGAAGATGTTCATTAGCATCTATGGATCTGTAAACACTGGTTACGATGTAGATATCAGAGAAGTTATGGAGATTATTTGAAAATAGTCTTTTGTAACTTGGTTTAACTATACAAATTCAGGATATTTTTAAGTTGCAATACTTTTTGTCCAGCCTGTTTGTTATTTCCTGTGTAAAACTGTGGGATTCACAGTATCTGGAACCCAGATCTCCTGTAACAGAATGAACTGTGCAAACATGGATGCAAAATGAGATGTTATGTGATCATGATTTTGATATGATTATGTGGGCTGTTAGTTAGAAGTTTGAGCTGAGCATTAATCTGAGATCTAATATTTTGTCGCCATCTGGTTCAGACTTGATGTTGTTTGCATCAAGTAGACAAACTATATTTGGAGGTGAAGATTCATCAACATGGTTTATTTCAGTACGCAAGGCTGAATCCACCCTCTGGTACAGCAACATCATTGTCTGCAAAGGATCTCAAATGCAAGTCCCCAGTGGCAGGTAGACAACCGTAAATATCTGTTCTAGTAACAGTACAATTACTCATAAAAAAAGATTAGTTCAGGAAATTGTAAAATTAGCATTTGAAGAACCTTCTAAAGTAACAGAAAACAGTGCCTGGTAAATATATATTAATACAATTGCAAAGTGTAATACGAGATACCATAATTACCAAATGATCTGAACTTACTGCGCGTTAGTTCACTCTGGTGAGAGCCTGTTCTTTGACTCTACTGCAGGAACAGGAAATTCAAAATGTCTGTCTTAGAAGGAAAACCCAACATTTCAGAAGCAAAACCTCAGATTTTGGTATAATCCTTGTCTGTAACATTAAAATAATAAATTGGTCACTCCAGCACATGTTCGATTTTACCTAAAACCTAAAGAGGTGTGTGCTTCAGTAACCAGAGGGGTTCCCATGTTCTAGTTTTGAGAGCCAAGCACAGGGAGATCATTACTCTGTGTGCCTGTTCTATTATCTGCACGATTTCTTAAAAAGGCTTGTAAATCTTTTCCTCTACTTCCTCCTTAAGACACACAACTCTTTTCATGACTGGAGCCTTTCTATGAAATCTTGTTCACACGAAAAAGAGGAGTAAAGAGCAGATGTTTCTCTTTTTTTTTTCCAAACTCAATGGGGGCCCTGGGGCAAAAATTAATTGTGGGCCCCTGTTGACCCCACGTTCTCCTCTCTGAATGACCAGTATACCCTGCATTGTTCAAGTACCCGTCAAATACGGCTCACACAGGGGACCACACATGGCAGATTAATTATATTTTGCCCTAAAGCAGAGAAAGCAACCAGTACTCCTGTGCCGGAGAACCACCTGCCTGCAGGTTAGCTCTGTGTCAATTAGGTGGTGCTAATTTGATTGAACACACATTTATTTCAGAACATGGATCAGGTAATGACAACTAAAATATCCATCCATGTACTCATGCGTCGGTCCATCCATCCATTTTCCAATTTTTAATTTTTTTTTTTTTCCCGGGGGAGTGGGCAATGGCAGCATGATAAACAAAGCAGCCTAGACAGCCCGGCCTTCTCTGGCCTCTCTGGTGCCTGTGGTGGGCTCCCCTCTGGGGTCTGGGTGGGTCTCTGTTTGATTGGGCCCTGTGGTGTGGGTTTGGCTGAAACTGGGGTTGGTCTCGGGCTGGGACGATATACATATACGTAGCGTACGAGAGAGAGAGAGAGAGAGAGAGAGATACACTTAAACTGTTCAAATCAAATCAGATCAATAACGTTACTATAACCGAAAGAGTATGTGTAAAATTAAAAACAAAACATCTTAGGCAAAACATCACCTCTCCTCCTGATGCAATGTGTCAGTGTTTAAAACCTCACTGTAGTAGCTAACAAACATCTCAACACTTAGAATCACACAACAGTTAACATCCAACAGTAAAAACACTAACGAGAGTCATGTTGGCAGGATGAAATTCCCAGTCATGCCCGACTGTCAAGGTGGCCAAGCATTTGTAGCTTCTTTATACACAAATTGCATCTTATGAATTGAAGCACTAGACCAGATCCTGCTCCAATCAGGATCATCAAAACCCCAACCAGAAAATGGGATGGTTATCTGACTCCAGTGGACTTGACATCTGTACAACAGGAACACTTACATGGTTGGACACATGGGCAGTGCTGTGCTGCCTTGTGGGTGTAACAGTACCACATTCTTTAATTTCATTACTTTAAATATTCACTCTGTGTTTCTGGTGATTCCTCGGGCAGGGTGGTCCTGGAGACCTGCCAGTGTAATCAAGATATTCTGTATTTTCTCCACTATCTGATCCTAGAGGAGCAAAGCTGATGACTGTAATATTTAAAAGTTTGCCCTGCTCATTATATTAGTTTTAAAACTTGTCTTTGTTCGGTGTTGGTTCTTTGGAGTTTTTTTTTTGGAAACCCACAGAGAGGTTTCTGTTTGTCAACTAAAAGAACCCAAGAGCACAGTGTGAGCGTGTTGAAGAACTGTCAAACATCTCTATGAAAACTTGTGTCATAATACAGGGGGACAAGTCAGAGCTGCAGCGGTAACAGTACACGTCCTTGTAGAGCAGTGTGGGGGCTGTGGGGGGTGGGGGTGTTTGGTCATATTGCCTGCATCCCAAACAACCCTCTGTGAGTCTGACAGGTGAGACGTGAGATTAATGGTGTCTCACTCTCAAACAACGTTACTGGAGGCCATAATGACTGGCCGAGATTTAAGGTCATAAAGTTCTTGTACATGTCAAAGTTGAGATGAAGCTTTGAATAAAAAGTTAAAACCGATTCCAAATCAACTTTAACTTCTGTACTCTGAACAAGTCTAAGTTCCTCTAAAGGCTCGTCACGGCAGAATTTGTGGCAAAAAAGGCCTCAGAGATCAGATTCCATCATGTGTTTTTAACCTTAGAGGGCAGCAGTGTAATAATGCTGACAGTGATTAACAGTTTTGGAGGGGGAAGCTTCGGTTCCTGCTGTGCTGAGAGTTAGCATATTCTCCTCCTGTTCAGAATTCCTCTGTGTGCTTCGCTTCACCGTCCTCCCAAGATGTAAAGACAGCCTTGAAATTGCCCATAGGTATGAATGTAAGTGAAAGCGATGGTCTGTCTGCCTGCATCAGCCCGGTGATGGAAGTGCGACCTGTCCAGGGAGCTTTGTTTCATGCCATCGTGTGCTCAGTCTGTTCTGTGTTCGTGAGGAGAAATAAGTAGCCAAAAAAAAACTACACTGATTGATTCCCTTGAAAGATGTGATTTAGATTTTTGTTCTGATGACTTTCTTCTTCAGAGCATAATTAGCCAGACGACTATTAAGACAGACAGACAGACAGACAGACAGATAAAATATAACTATCCTCTCTTTTTTGTAAACTGAACTCTAAAACTCTGTGTTGTTTATTTAAAATTGTCAAATTGAATCTTTTACTTGTTTCTGAAACGTTTCTTTTTATGAGAGAGGAAAATTGTTCTAACTTTGTTTTTAGTGCCTGTATATCAAATTAAAATTCTGGTCTTCTTTTATATGAAACACTGGCAGGGCGCCATTCCAAGCCCAGATGAATCGAACAACCCGAGAAGCAAACTGAGTCGACGGCCAACTCCCATCAGATCCCCCCCCCACCCCTAGACCACTGCAAACCCCTGCAACGGGAATAATGGCCGTGGGCTGTTAGAAAAGGCCTCTGTGGATGCTTAGAGCTCATGGATTGTTCACCTGATGAGCACACAGGTGACAGGAGGAGGTAGTTTCCTGGGATTTAAACGCTTGCTGCCTGCCAGATGTGGACTGGCTGACGCTGGGTGAGGACAGCAGTGTTGTTTTAGGTGTCACAGCTGTGCGCTCTCACTGGTGCATGTAATCACTTTTTTTACCACCTGCACAGATCTGACTCTATCAAATAAAGATAGATACATCTACAAAGTCTCATACACTAATGCACTTCAGTTCTTATGAGGACCTTCAATCACATTTAGTTGTGTTTGCAATCATTTTATGTTACAATACTATAACAATAGAGTCTCTCTTACTTACTTACACTGAAGGAGGAATAAATGATGTTTCGTTTCTTGACTTTTACCATAAAGAAAAAGACCAGTGTCCACATGAAAAAAACCCTTTAGCAACAGAGGATAAACACCAACTTTAGCTGCATTAACCAGCTCCTCCTTAAATTAAAAACAGTATGTAGGATTTTAAGGATTTTGTTTCATTTCAGATGCTCACACATGCAGTACTGATGTTAACAGCCTGAGTGTGTTTAAAGTCAATAGTTTTATAGTTTTACACATTTAAATCATATACAATATTCCCCTGGCAATATTAGACAGGAAACTGGGTAAATATTCCACCACCATTCATCACTAGGTTGAAAAACCACCGTTTAAAAGCTGACTGGATGATATGGATGTAATGCCAGACTGGCATCATGTGTTGATTCATGCAGCAGAATCCGGACTCAGATGAAAACCAATTATCCTGTAAAGCGTGAAATTTGTTTATGCAGTGATTTTAGTATGATATCTATTTAAGCATTAGATGGGTCATTGCCTCCATAGCTGATGTCAGTCTCTTGTGTCAGACATTTCAGTGTATGTGCACTGTTAGAATAAAGCAGCCTGCTGTTGTACAGTGTTGTTCAGTTTCTTTCAACTTTTCAGTATCACTTTATGAAGACCAAAAGAAAGGAGGCAGAACCCCTAAAGTTGATCTTAAAGTTGGTGTCTTTCCTTTTCTTTTTCTCAGGAGATAAATAAGGATAAGGATTTCAGCGTTAATGTGTTCGTGAAATTACATTCTGTACATTTTGGATTATAACTGATCTTACTTTTATTATTTCTTTCATTACTGATCCAACTTTATGGTTTGCTTTGTGAGATGATTTGAAAAAAAGGTGGTCGGATTGGCATTCAGTTAATTAAGTCAAGATCAAAAAATGGTAACATGTATTCGTGTCCCATCCTGGCACTCTCAGGACCAGATGTGGTCCGACAGATTAAATAAATATCAGACCAAATTCATTTAAAGTGCAGATGTCTTCAGATGGTTTAAAGGAAAGACAATATTGGTTATATTCATGACTCTACAGATGAGGGACAGTCCTAACTCCTGTTCTTCTCTGACAGAAAAACTCTCTTTTCCATGTTTTATGGAGTGCTCATGAGGATGCACAAGCTATTTTTAAGGTCAGTTGATGGAAGGCCTTGAAAATCAATGTGTGTTGGTTAAATTTCCCCTGCGTGGTGTGAAGGAGTGCTGCTCATCAAGTAACTAACAACCACAGGGCCCGAATGAATACTACAGAATTACTCGGAGAAAATGAGAGCTGCTCCAACTGTGCGTGCTGTTCAAAAGTGCACCAGTAATGACTACACAGAGGAGGAGTGTGGACGGCACTCGATCTCTGGCCTGTGGGGGCTTCCAATGTTGACATGCTGTGTGAGCACAATGAAGGTCAAAAAGGAAAATTTCAAATTCATTGGCTGTGGAGGGTTTTTTTTTTCTTTTTAGCATTTAGAACAACTGGTCACTCATTTAAGAAAAATGGAAATTAGCACTCATCAGTTGTAAGATTCAGTGGTTTATTTCCTCATTGCCTCAGTTTGGTTTTCCACTCGATGTTCCCTCGCTCTTTCTCTCTCTCGATTGAGTCTCCCCTACTCGCTCTCCCTCCCTTCCTTCCTGTCCTGTCGAGTCTATACTGGATAAATGAAAGCCCATCAAGACGATATCAAGATAAACATAAAAGTAGTCTGAGGTTGACAAGAAAATAAGAGTCATCCATCAAAGGACTTGGCTACTTACACAACATGTCAGATAAACCCTCGGGCTCTCAACACAAAGCCTGGCTCTCTTAAATTTAGGACACTGAGCCGGATCACCACATCAGACAGCCGGACAACAAGCCAAAGAGACAGAAACAGAGTCTTAAATGTGTTGGGTTTTTTTTGTTTGTTAACATTGTTGACTGGTTTTGCTGAAGGAGCACCTTTGCTGAAAGAAAAAGTCTTCATCTTCATATCAGACCTCTGGAATCTACATCATCCTTCTTCCTCCAGGTTTTCCCCTGACACATCTGACGTCAGAGCCTGATTGTTTTTTAAAACCATCAGCCTAATGCTCCATTTCGCGTGCAGCGATGAATGGAAATTGGCGTGCCACATCATTTCTTGACACTTCCTTTGTCACAGATAAGCCAGTGTTTATACGGGTTTGTCCTCCCTGCTAATGTTCGTGTATCACCATCCTGATAAATGCCACATGAATGAAACCTTGCCCATGACTTTATCTCACTTTTCACCTGGTTATAAATCATTCTGTGAGCTGTACAAAGGTACTTTGTGTTTCACACTGCAGCACTGGTCACTGGATACATCTAGTGGTACTGGACATAGAAAGACAATTTTACAATTTCCCACAAATCAGTTCAAGGACAATGAAACAAATCAATTATGAGGGTAATGATGCAGTATATATTCGGTTTGGCTTCTTTTGAATTCGGTGGGAATGAGGGGGTCATTAAAGAAGGATGACTTTTCCCCGAGCATCTTAAAGTCACATTCATTAATCCTTTCCTTCAAGTCAATACTTGAAGTGTTAATGCTGCCACTGTGGACGAGATCAGCATGTACGTAGCTTCAGGAACCAGTGACGAACTTTAGCCGGAACTGAAGGTGAAGGACAGCACAGTTCCAGTGGCTCTGAGCTGCTGTTTTCTGAGTACACGAATATAGCTTCATTTTTTTTTTAGCTTTCACCAGCTTCCACAAAACAAATTACATCAGTGTGAATTGAAAATATCTCCAAATGAATAATTTCACTATGCACTGTGTCAGGCAAAAACAAAACAAACAACTAAACAAACCAACAAAACATAAAAAACAAAAACACATAAAGAGAAATTCTCAGAGTTAATTTGTCCACTGAGCAGCCTGCTGTGGTGCGTTTTATTTGAATATATTGCATGACATTAATGATGTAGAATCAGTCATATAATGTTGGGAGGAAATGTAAAATTGCACTTTTACCAAATCCATGGAGCATAATAAGGCACAAGGATGGTGACGAAATTAATGGCTCCTTTCCTTTTATATATAAAAAAGGCTGAGGGACTATAGCAGAGGTCCCTCAACTACTTCTTGTGTCACATTTGTTTAGGATCAAATCTAGTCAAAACTGGGAGAGTGCAGATCTCAAACGGGTGTGTCTGGGGGCATGTTGGTGAAGCAGTCGTTCATCACTCGCTGCCCCTACCTGCTAGACGTACCCAGAGGAGTGAGGACTCGGCAGTGTACATAATGGCTGAATAAACAGAGCAGTAAATTCAACAGGTTTTTTCCAAAAACTGTGAATCACCCAAACCACAAGAGGTCTTTGAGCATAAAGTCAAGGATGTTCACCAAAATATTAGGCTGATTCAGTCAGTGGTAGGCAAGATTAAACAGATGCAAACATGCACACAAACACACAAACACATTGCTAATCATATGATCCCCTCTAGGCTTAAGCCTGGTTAAGACCATTACTCAATTGACTTCCTTTACCTTCACCAGGAAACGTCATTTCAGGTATTTTATTTCTGTCTTAAATGTTTAGTCGTTAATTTAGCTTTTATATCTGCTCAGTCAGTTTTCTAATGACCTTCCACAGTGGTGCCAGAGGTGGTTGGCAGGCTGATTTGTGAGATATTTGTAAGTCTTGATTCATGGATCTTCAGTTTAAAAAGGAGTCTTGCCAGTGTGTGTGTGTGTGTGTGTCTCACTATGTGCACGGTCTTGGGTAATTATTAGGTATGTAAATTTAGAAGTGACTCAGCAGATCTGCAGCTTCAGAGTGAGAATAGAAGGCCAGATGAAAGCTGGGCACTTTGTTTGACAGTAACTTAATGCAGCTGTGGAGGAGGTAGTCACATCCTTTGCTTAAGTAAAAGTGGTGACATGACTATATATGAACTCTCCAATACAAGTAAAGTACAAGTTCTGTGTTCAAAACACTAAAAAGTAAACCTGTTATCAGCTAAAAGTACTTTATAGTACTGATCATTCTGCAGCAGTGGGCCCTGCCATGTGTTGTAGTAATATGAAATGGTGAATTAAAATTATACCATCATGTATTTTATTGGATAAAATATAATTAAATCAGGGTGGCTGGTGCTGAGGATGTAGATCAGGTTGTCTTCTTAAGGAATCTCTGACTTTTAATAAATATGCTCTCTAGCAAGATATGGATGTGTGTGTGTACAAGTGTAGGATGTCACTCTGCAAGCTCCTGTTGTTAGTGTACACATGTATGTAAATATGTGCTGTGAAGCACTTTGACTGGTCCAAAGATGGCATGTATTGTATTGACTGATTACATGTTTTGCGTGTAAAATGTTTATCAGCAAAGTAACTCACAGTGCACAGTACAGGGGAGGTGGGACAACAGCAGGCTACAAAACCTGCATACAACCTGTAATGATCACTTTTTCAAGAAGAAAACACATCAGCTGATGGCAGGTCAACATAAATAGTTATGTTTCTTCTAAATAGCTTGTTTCAGTGTGTTTGAACTCAGCACTCACCTGTTGGTTTGTAATCCATGCTGAAGGGAAACCCTTTGTATCTCCAAAGTAAAATGACAAACCAAAAAAAGGTTGATGTTGTCGGCATGATGACAGCAGATAAAAACAAGCTTCATGACTACCATGGGTGTTTCCTTTCACTCTGGCATAATAGTGTGTTCATGCCCATCTTTACTTTCTCCTAAAAAAAATTTGTGATTGCCTCTCTGGTTAAATATTAACATCTGATCAGAGTGCAGGCAGAAAACAGGGGGAGGATTGCTGAGAGCGGCGGTCAGACACAGACGAGCTCTGGAGATGCAGATGATCAGGTGAGGAATTGCAATGTTGAAACAAACAGTTCGATAACATTAACTTTAATCTAGATCTACATGTCAGCAGTGAGTAAAACTAGTCATTAAAACAGAATATTCAAATGAAACAATAATCAAGGTCAGATGTTGTTATTCTGCTAAAATGATAATATCGGGTCACAGTGCAGGCAGCACAGAGAGACAGGGAGGAATGCTGAGGCACAGCTCTGCAGCGGTCAGACAGGGACGAGCTCAACAGATACAGATAATCAGGTGAGGAAATGTAATGGGAACAGTAAAGCAATGTAATGAATAGCAATACATTGCATTCACACAGTGTAAGATTCTGACTAAACAGGTAGCTCAGTTTGACGCAAAAGCTATCTTCATCTTGTATTTGAAATGACTGCAGTTATATGAAGCAAATGAAAGGAACAACTTGAATAAACACAAACACATAACAATTACAATGTGCAAATGCTTCCGTACAGGGCGTAAAGGGTCAATGAACGGTTTGATGAGAATAAAAACCATTTGACTGATATGCTTTGGAATAAAGTGTTATATCGCGTTCTTCACCAGCATCATTAAAAACACAAAATGAGGTAATATATTTTCGAAGAATTGGCTTTGTCCCTCAGCAACACTGAGAGGAATTAAAGTTGTTCTGGAGACTTTTGGAAACTAATACATTATAAAGCTAATGTTTTGCCTGGGATGTCAGAGATGATTCATTTTATTATTAACACCATTAATAAAAGTTAAGAGCTATGTTTATGTTGCTGCTGCATCTTTAGGACTGCAGAAACGGAGCAGGAACTGTGTGCAAAGAGTGCAGAAAGACGAGATCTGCAGCATGTCCGGGACTTTAACCCTCGTCTTCGTCCAGGTCTGTGGGGCACATTTCCAATATTTACTAAAAAAAATTGTTATTGAATAAATTATTTTGTCAACCCTGGGCTTGGCTCCTTTTCAGTGAAAAACATCTTGAAGAACACTGAACACTATGCAACTCTCCTACACATTTACATTATATCTGTGGTGTGCGGTGGTTCAACTGACCCCAGGGTAATAAAAGTGTGAAAGTGGTAGATGGAAACAAGAAAAATGGTAAAAATGAAAATAAAAGGTTTGCTTTGCACCTTCACTCAATTTGCAACCCACCTGGGCCAGTTGTTAGTATGCATGAGTGTGTGTGTCTGTGTGTGTGTTTGTGCGTGTGCATGTGCATGTGTGTGTATGTGTGTGTTGTGTGTGTCCCTGTGGTTTTGCAGCATGTTAAATAGATTGAACACAACATTTTTCCCTTCTTCCTTGTTGATGCTGTAGCTGTTTTTTATTAGTGGTTTTTGGTTGTCTGGTTGTCTTTCATGTTGTTTTTCTCATTGTTGTGGCTGTTGATGGTGATTGTGGTGTTCCACATGTCAGACCTGAGCAACAGATGTAAGATGTAAGAAATGCTAGTATGAGAAGGGACCAATCAGATTGCTGCAGATTTCTTTCTTTTGGTTTTGATACTAAAATATCCAAACAGACAAGTGACTTGCCCTGTGTTTTCTGTGTTATTGATAGTGTTTGTCTTAGTTTTAACCCTTTGCCTTAAACATAGGCTTCACAGTCATTCTACATGCCCCCCTTTTGGCCACTGTGGTCTTTATGCACCTCCAGGAAATAAGTCTAATCTCCAGATTATTAACTAATGACGTATGTGTATTACTTTACTCATTCTGCACAGGTTTTCAATGTGGCCATGGAAGACAAGACAAGGAGACAGATGAAGTATTAAAATGAAAAAAAGAAAGAAGAACAGAGGATCACAGCAAAGATGGATGAAACTCCTGGATAAAATTCAGAACATTGGGGAAAAGTTGTCCGTCACTGAAGCAGAAAAAGGGAGTTAAAGGCCGAACTCCACAGGGCGAAAGATCAGACTGGACAGAGAGATCAAGAGATCACCTCTCTCGACAAACATCTCTCCGCTCTGTAGAAAAAATAGAATCCAACATTTGTTGCCTGGAAGAACTTTAAAATAGAGTGTGTGAAGGCAGAGGGAGACATTAAAAAGAGAGATAAAGAGTTAATTTCTCTGCAAAGGGAGACTGAGAGGATGAAGGCCTCTCTTTAGTAACTGATACTGATACTGGTGCAAGACCATGAGGGGTCTGCATGAAGGTGAAGGAAGTCAGCTCCTCCAGGAGAAAGACAGAGACCAGCAGGGCCGACCACGACAGACAAGCATCTACCAACACTCACATTGACGCCTTGGATCTGCTGACGACACCCAGTCAGCTCTAAAACAAACGCAGCTGACGTGTGACGCTCTTTAGGAACAACTTTACAAGCAGCTGGCTGAGAAAGATGAATGCCACCGGAAAGAGCTCACAGAGATTGAGAGAGGAGCTCTTACAGAGAGTTAAAACCTCTAGACAGGAGCTGTCTAAACTCTCTGAGAGCCGGGAGAGGAGAGGCCAGCTGTGGGGTAAGGAGAAGAGAGAGCTGGAGGAAATATATTTTTGTAAAAGAAAAGATTTGGAAACATGAGGAGGCAGAGATGAAGGAGGACGTTCAGCTCGTCACAGAGGAAAACATCCATCTTCAGGTATGCTGCCTCCGCTCATCCTTTAGATCCTAACAGCCTGTTTCACAAGGCTTAAGACCTTCTTCAGTGAAATAAAAACATGCTGTCTTTTTCTTTTCAGAAGCTTACAAAGGTAAAGAAGGAGTAGGAGAGCTTCTGGAGCTTTGACTATGAGTGAAGACAAACTCCTCCAGCCCTCCTAGCCCACTCCTCATCCTCCACCCTAACCTCTCCTCCCCTTACCCCAACTCCTTCACTTCTCCCTTTCATGTTTTAAATATTCTACCAAAATGTGTAAATATGTGTGTGTGGATGTGTAAATGTGAATATATTTGACAAATAAACCACTGTAATACTAAATCTATTCATCTGTAATTGTCAGTGTGAGCAGACGCAGCGTAAAATTAGATAAACTTTATTGATCCCATGCAGGGAGGGGGTCACAGCAGCAGCAGCAGATGCACAGATAAGTCATTTTAAAGACCTTTTGAAAAATAGATTGAGGTGGCTGGTAAAGTGTCTCGTGTGTGCAGACAGCACTGTTAATTGCTTGAAATACAGCTCTTGCACTTGTGGGAGAAAAAGCAAAGTTTGTAAAGTGTGCATTTTATAGATGGACATCAGTAAACAAAAAGTTACAGATGAGACTGATTTACCTTCTACTGGTCGTTTTGGTCTGACTGTCACATTGATAGTCAGAGTGCGATGGACAGGGATCATGATTTGGGAAACTAACAACACATGACACGTGACATGAAAGGGTCAAAATAAAAAAAAGCCCTTTGGTTTCTAAAAGAGAGCTGTGGGAATGAAACTCCCTGCAGTCACCCATCAAAGTGATAGACAAACAAAAGAATTGGACCCAAAGCAAAACCAAAGTGAGGGTCACTAGGTAAAGGGGAAACTAAATAAATAACCAAAAGCAGAATTGCAATTTCAACAGACACGTCACACTGATTTCCACTCCAAACAAACAAACAAACAAAAATCACAGAAAGCCAACTGAAGGTGTTGACTCTCCGGAGACAGACAACCAAATGAGGAGGGAAACCCCAACCTCCCTGTTTAAGCTCCCAGCCAGGCTGATCGCCATCAGCTGGGGTGAAACATCACAGATGAACCCAGCAGCTTCTGATGAGCAAGAAACCTGTGACCGAGACTTTGGATCTCTGTCCATTACACCACTGGACACAGCAGTGACTGACAGTCCGGCTGACCAACGCGCCATAAGTACAAGTGACAACATCTGCATGACTGGCTGTATCAGTGTTCAGGAGGGGGAAGTGACAAACACACACACACTGGTTAGGTAATAACCACATCTGTAGTAGGTGGGAAATGACTGACTCTCAATACAAGTGAAAGAAAGTCAGTATTTTCCCCGGGTGAAAGTATCCATCCCTGCATGAAGACCTGCTGACAATATCTAAGACAGAGTTGTATCAAAGCAGAGGAAGCACAACATTTTTGCAGTACTTTCCCCACTACTTTAAATCTAATGCAGTGCTATAATGATATTTTGCAGTTCAGTGAGACATGTTACATGGTCAAAACTACCCCTCAGAAAAGGCAGGAGAGCAGTGCAGTAGATTTAGTCTTGATATGATATAAATAAAAATCTGATTTTTATTTCAAATCAGATTTAAATAAAAAAAACACTCCAAAGTTCACACAATGGTGCAAACTTGTGTCACTGGTGGGTGTATTCCCATATTCATTGAGCTTTTCACTAAACTTATTGAAATATTTCAACCCACAGAGGTCATAATTAAAATGCTGCACATATTCTTATATTATCTTCAACTTTAAATACGATGTATGCATTAAATATGATTTGGTCTGTGAAAACCTGTCATAGCTGCTCTGTTTTTTTTACTTTGGAAAACTTTAAATACAAGGTATCGCCTCCCAGAAAAACTGAGTTACACAGGCAGAATGTCTGCATTTTTTTTCTCTCATATTTGTGCTTCGACATTTATGCAAAGGCTTCGGCACAAAACAGTCCAACTCAGTAAACAGAATTTGGAAATCTGTAGAAACCAAGGACACCATGTCACTCACAGAGTCACATAATGGGAAGAACAGTCCAAGTTACACAGTGAACCAGGCACATGTGCGCATATGTGTGCGCTTATGTGTGTGTGTGAGTGTGGGTGTGTGTGACCTCTCCATCAGAGAAAAAAACGATTTATGTTGCTGTGAGCACTTGTCTCTCTGGAACTGGCAGAGAATAATGGAGACTTACAAGGTCGTCATTTGGCATTAAAGCTCCACATCACTGCGGACTCAAAGCCGTAAACATTTTATTATATTCATGATATAAAAAGACCAACATTTCCTCATTAAAACTCTTTTTTTTATGAATCTTCAAACTACTTTCAAGAGGGTGTGTAAATGCAAGTCACAAAGAGTTACAAATTATAAAATTTTCACAAGTCTAATGTTTTAGAAAATCAGACCTGCTGAAATTCTAAAATACAATGATGAAATATCTTTTTGGAGCATAACTTTAACAGAATACATTTTTGTCTATTGGATGTGAACACAGAATGTGATTAAAGTAGAAGACATTAAGTTAGTCGACACTCAGAATATGATAATCACATTTCTGTGAATTGAGTCTGTCATAATAACAAAAAAGAGGCCAGAAGGCAAAACTTGGGAGGTAAGACAAAAAAAGCATTTATTGAGAATAAGCTGATTTAACCAATAAAACAAGTGTAGGATATAATTCAAGAAAACCCTAAAACCAAAGAGAGAAGTTGAAGAAGTGAACAACCAACTGCAATTACACAAGGCACGCAGGCAAGACTGAGACAGAAACACAGGACCAGCGAGCTGAAACGGATGAACTGCCCACAGAGGAGCGATGAGCACTCAAATGCCCTGAGACAGTGACAAAGATTGGCAGTGATTTTGAAGAAGAGGATGAGACTGAACCTCAGCCAGTTCCAAGACCAGCACGTCAACAGTCAGACCAACGATCAGGTCAAAGCAGTAACTTTGATAATGACAAAAGCAAACTTGTTTGTGCAAGATAAATATGACTTATTCCCATATGTCTTGATTATAATTGATTTTTTTTTTAAAATCATGTTTTATCACTGAACAACAGATGGCAGTTTCATTAATAAATTTTAATTAGTGGAAGATAATGGCAAATTTTAACCATAAATGAGGCCAATATTGTTTGAAAACTAGATAAAGTCATTATCTGTTGAGTGATTTTACTACTACTGTTATGGCTTTATTGTTTAAAAAGCCCAAAAATGCTGTGAGTCCATCAGACCTCAGAGGATTTGGTGAGTAAATAAAAAACAAACACTAAACAAGCATTAAATGAAAGTCCCATCCTCAGTCCGAATATTGTTACTATTCACACTCAGTGTTGCTGTTTTAGTGTGAGTGTAGGTGAGTTGCTGCAGACTTGAGGTTTGGGTTTGACTGACCATTAGAAAGTATTACCTCCAGAGCAGAAACTTGTTTGGACAGGAGAAAAAAAGTGGTGCTTGTTTAACAGGCTCAAAATGCAGGAAAATGCTGTACCTGAATGTCTAAAGAGGTTTTTTGTTTCCTTGTAAAGGTTAGAAAATGGTGATTAGGCCTTAGTGTAAGCAAACAATATGTCAGGATTGAGACTAATGCCTCTTTGGAAACACCTCCCCTGACATTTATTACCGTGGTTTCTCTGATATCCATTCTTCTATCCCTCTCTGGGGCAAAGAGAGTAAGAAGTTGTGGGGAATAAAAGTTTATGAGAAGTGCAACAAAAGCCTGCTTCTCTAATTGGGCTCCTTAAGGTTACAAATCCTGTGACAGACAGGTCAGGATAATGAGCCCAAATAAAAAGAAGCGACAGAGCGAGGCCATTCACCTCCTGATTCTTTGGCAGTGGACAAAAGGCTTCTTCCACCGGCAGGGAAGGATCTTGGCAGAGAAACAGAGTCACCTTCTGACCTCCAATCTGCTCCACTCTCAACTGTAAAGCATTGCTCTCGTTTCATGCACCGATCCATACACACTCACACTTACAGTCATGTCAGCTAACACATAGATCAATCATAAGTGGCAGTGTGACACAGCCTGAGGCCTGATGATAACGAACTGGTCTCTCTGTTGACGCTGAGCAGCAGTCCTGCTAACACTCATGTGAAGAAAGCGTAACGCACAGGGCAGACCAGAAGCCTTAACACAGGGTTCACTGGCTGAGCACATGCTTGAACACAGCTCAGCCCTCCTCTCCTCCGGCTACACCGTGATAATCCTAAAACCACAGCAAGGACCTACTGCACCATTCATCACTGCCAGGATGTGGGCTATAACCCATTAGTTAGGATTCGTTCGCCTTTCCACACCAATACTCACCACCAAGAGGAAAACAAGCAGTGGACTCTGGTGGCCAAACTGCTGCCCTGGAGGGTGCACAACCTGCAAACAGAGGTGCAAAAAAAAGGGGGGGGCAGAGGTAACGGGCTGCTTTCTTTACTTCCAATCTGATCAAAAAAAGGGCACTTCCCAAGCCCTCAACAAAATGTAAACTACACAAGCTGTTGCCACATCAGCAGCCACATCATTTGATCACATCCTGCCAGGAGAAACAATTGATTATTGAGCAGACCATGCATTCACGTGTAATTAAATTTCCAACATAATTAGTTAAGAGGCAATTAATCAGGGCCAATTAATCAACTCCTTCCTTGTTTGTCTCTTTGCTACAAAAGAGATTTCAGCATGTAAGCTCATTCAGGTTTGCTTCCTGTAAGCCTTTTTTATATTTTCTGCTGTCGATGTGAAAAAATCCAGTGTAGAAAGAATGAAGATATATGGCTTCTATTAGCCGTTGTGATTTAAGGTTATACATCATCAACAAAAAAAAAAGGGGGTGGCACATTGCATGAAGAGGGGTCAAAGGTGGTATTGTGTAACTAAAGCGATCATTAAATGAGGTGGAAGCTGCACTTCTTTCTTTCTTTCTCTCAGCGGTGTGAGCAGTGATCCGAGCGTCGCGGGGAAGAAAAAAACCTGCAGCAGCCTCTTTTCTTCTAATTTCTTCCATAATTAATTATCTTCAGTAAATTGGCTGGAAAAGGGTGCTTGAGACTGAAACAGTGTGTTCGGATCTTCCCGTCTGTCTACATGAGGAATCTTGAGGTCTGTCAACTCTAGCTGTGCTGATTAAAACAAACCCAGCCAATTATGGAGGGTGCAATGACTCTGCCACTAAAATCTCATTTGCTGACATTGTGTCATGCCTTTGCATCAAGCACATACATCCAACTCAGCCAAACCTGTGCTGTGCTTCAATGAAACCAATGATGAAAAAATGTCCAGCAATAGCAGCTCTGTTTGAGCACTTTGTAAATGCATTCAAAGTGTACATGATTACCCATGATGCACTGCTTATCAACTTACAATCTTCAAATTCAATCAG
>JAPZDY010000004.1:5729600-5740424 GCA_029783645.1 Ctenochaetus hawaiiensis | reverse complement strand
GTTTACAACAAAGAAAGAGGAGAGAAGGTGGTAAAGAGGAGGTGAAGGGATAAACTGAAAGGCAGAGGTGCAGCTACATGACTAAACATGACTAAAAGGTGGTAGAGCTTTCCATTGTTCTGTCAGCCAACGTTTGATCCGAAGAAAAGGACGGAGGACAAAGGAATTTAGATGAAGACGCAGAAAGGCAGAGCACAGAGGAACATACAGTACAGACACAGCAGCAGAACTTTTGACTGAGCCTTTAAAACAAGCCATCTGACGAACAGACAGTAAGACAAATCTGTTATGATCGATGATTTTTCATTTCTAAAATCTCTTAAATCAAAGCCAACTGAGGTGAATGCTGCAGCCAAAACGAGCGAAGCATAGAGGGCCATCCCAGCGCCTTCAATCATCCTGAGGTTTGCGGGGAAATCAAACCAGCGTAAAGTGGGAGGGAATCTGCTGATTGGACTGCACGTTGCACAGCTCATTGATATTTATTTATGTGATGACATAAAGACTTGATGACAAATTCCTTTGGAAGAAATTACTCTCGTCACCTTTATTAAATAAGAACTCAAAGTTGTTTAGAATAAAAGGGAGACTTTGTAACTTTGGAGAGAAAAAATACTCCAATCTTTCTCTCACATATAAAAAGTTGCATTTATAAGTAACAGTCTTTAAACTGATCATTGGTAGGGTCGAGGCAGCTGACAGAAGAGAGGTGGCAGATCTGTTGGCCTTAAACTTTCACAATAATCCTTCCTTAAATGCAGATAAGACTAAGAAACTTGAGGTTGATGGGGGGAAAACTGTATTTTTTCTAGGTGTTCATACCAGAAAAGGTCTCTCATCATCAAGCATCATTAAGAAATCCCAGCAGCTTTACTTTGCAAGGAGACTGAGGAAATGTGGCATGCCAGCAAAATTCTCAGCAACTTCTACAGGTGTTCGATCGAGGGTCCTTACCAGTTTCATCCTAGTCTGGTGTGGAAACTGCACTGCTCAGGTCAGGGAGGCTCTCCAGGGTTTCATCTCAGGAGCATCCTTCCCCCCCGCTCCAGAGCATTTACCACAGCGGGGTCATCAGGAGGGCACGGAGCATCATCAGGGACAGAACAGACCAACAACACGGCCTCGTCACACTGCCGCCATCAGGCAGACGCCACAGGAGTGTGAAACCCAGGCTGACTAACAGTTTCTCTCCACCGGCCATCAGGCTTGTGAAGGCCTTTCTCACACACCAGCCCTCCCATCACCACCACGGACAGCTCGGCTTTGTCATTTCTATCTGAATAGTTTATATTTTAACTACTGCTGAAATTATGCAGCCATTCAATAACTCACTTAGTTCACGTCGTTATGTTTCTGGCTTGCCGCTCACTTGTTTTTTAATTTAAATGCATCATCATTAAATTCAATTGTTATGTTTTTATTGTACCAGAAAGTATTATTAACAAAGATTATAGTTTAATTATCACATTGTATCTTTTTTTAAATGTTAATTTTGTATATGATGGACAAGTGAGAATATCATTGTTACTCTGCAGATGGTGATAAACTTCTTAATTTAACTTCCGTCTACATGACTTGCTCATGGCGGTTGATAGTTAGTGTTAAGGTTAGTGTCAAGGCTCCCTGCTCACATGTTGGACGAGGGAGCAAACTCTCGGCTGTTGGAGTGAGTCACTTCACATCTACCAACACTTAATTTTGCTTAGTCATTCAACGCAACTTGGGGGCCTAAAAATAAAACTGCAACTACTTGAAACAATTTTGCCATGCAATTATCAGCCAGCTAATTGGTCATTGTTCTCAGAGGGCTAATTGGTCTGGTCTAATGCCCCTCCGAGCTGTCGCAGGATTTCACACTTATTTATTGTTACTGAGCATTAACGTTTACATCCAGCTGTGGGGTGAGATGATGTGGCATTTTCAGCCGCATTAATGCACCTCTGCTGAATACTGTCAGCTCAGAGGTTTTTAAAATGACTTTCTCTTGGCCTCCGTTGAATTGACTTTATAGATCCTCGATGAGTCTCAAGTGGGTGAATAGTTATTTAGGACAGGTTTTACAGTGTATCTGATGCTGCAGAACCAGTACTTACCTGAATGGGTTCTGAGAAAACAGTGAAATCACAATATAGGAATTTGAAAGTTTTTCTATAGGAGATAAAAGGACAGGCAGCTTGTGCAGAAGCCAGGCAATGGAGGAGCAAAGGAAAGGTTTTTAAACAATTATAAAAACAAATTACACACAAGCTCCTCACAAAATCCCTTTGAAAGGTCAGGGAAATTCCATATGTCGCCTCAAATTAATCACAACCACTATGCTGCTCCATCGTGTTCAAAACTTCCCTCATTAGGTGGGACCACCCAGCAGCCGGCCCCTCTTCCTGAGTCAAGGCCTGTCTAACACAGTAATGCTCATAGTAGTATTCATGTGTGTGTGCTGTATATGACTCTGTAAAGGTGGAATACATCAGAATTCTCCAAACAAAATCTGCTTTTGATATTAAACTAATGAAGGATGAAAAATTATGTAAATGACATTATGGAGGAGGAAACCATATAAGTCTGCAGATATATAGTTAGAAATATTCAGACATGTAAGGTGACTTTGTACATTTAATCAAATGAAATACCGAATACAAATTGACTCTTAAAAGATAAATGGCTCTTCCAGGTTACTGCACATATATCATGATCCTTTAGAATATGATACATCTCAATCAATTGAGCTACTCAACAGTGTATGAGGTCATTCAGATTAGCTCAAACTAATAAACACAATTTGTATGTTTTTCCTAAAAAGTTAAACTATTTAGATTCATACAAAAATAATCCTTAATCATCACTTATGGCCCACGAGAAGTGTGTGTGTGCATCTGCAGAGACTCTGTTCTCTCTTTGTATTTTCTTATTTTCCTTTTATTTTGCTGTGTTTGGGACATTTCTGGGGGTCCGTCTCGGTGCTCTGGGTGTGAGGCCCCCAGCCAATAACAGCACGAGTTCAGGAGGCTATGAAAACACAGACACTATCCAGGTTACATCACCGTCTCTGCATCCCTTTTCATGAGCTGCAGGTCTGTGTATGTTTGACATGGGGGCATGGTGAGCTCCACACACACACGCACACACACACACACCTACACACACACACACACACACAGCAGAGTGCCTCTGCACCAGACAGTACAATACTACACTTCCACTAAATTCACACAAAATCCAGCATCACAGCAGCTTCCTGCAGGGCTGTGCAGAGATGTGGGTGTGTTTGTTTTGCTGTAAAGTGAAAACACCTTTTGGGTGAAAAATTCAAATGAGTGAATGATTGAAAAACATTTTGATTCTCTGATTCACTTCTTTGTTTTCAGTAACGCTGCTTCTTGTATTCAGTCATTCTCCAGCTCTCTCACCCACTGCTGCTGTTCTAGTCAAGGGGCCAAGTTTGAACGCAACACACACGTTGATGTATGGGAAAACAAAACAAACAAAGCTGAGCACAGAACTATTTTGTGCTAGAAAACAGGTGCATTTTTAAAAAATTGTAATTATCCGTACAGTGCTTGAAGTGGGCGGGTACTCGCTGTTTCGCACTGCAGGCATTTTAAAGTAAAGTTTTCCTTCAGCACTGTCACTTCTCACAAACTGCTGGTTCTCCTTTCTTTCATCTCCATGTCAGGTGCTCTGGGCAAACTGAAATAAACTACATTTCCCAGGGGGCACTGCATGACACTCACCTGGTCCTAATCTCACCTACCTGTTTTTCTTTATAAGCAGTTAATTTAATGTCACATTTGCCTTACAGTGACATGAGGCAGCCTCCAAAAGGGCACTGAGAGACCAAAAACAGGGTCAGATGTCTCAACAGAGTAAAATTAAAGTCCTGCCCAACCAGTGAGATGCTTTTTTTGTGTGACACATTAAGTGAGAGAAGAGAGAGAGAGCATCCAGGGATTTTGCTGGGAATACAAGGAAATAAGGGCATTCCGGTCTGATAATCAGAGCAGAGCGATGGCCTCCTGATTACAAACCTCTCTGAAATTACGGCTACACAGAACACGAAGATGTGTTTCTGATAACTGTTGGGATGGGAAGTAGGCTATGCAGTAACAGAAACTTGATGTATATTTGATCAGCTCTGCCCAGTCTGACAGTCTGATCTGAGCTCTGTGAACCTGTTGAGCTGTGCTGGACCGAGCTGCAGAGTGGATGCAACAATCAATCAAAGCATCAAAATACTCGACAAGTTACTAATGACAATTGTACAGGTAAAACAATCATTGCATCATTGCATCATTGCATCAAACTGGCCTGTAAATGGCCATGATGACTGACAAGGACCAGGTCAGGTGGGTCAGATCATCTGCCAGAGCACATAAACCATAAGCTCTGCAGACATGTCTGGTGTCCTGGCTAAGCTCATTAAAACTATGAAAAAAAGCTTGTAGCAATTAAACGTTGCTACCTTTGCTAGCTGGCACCAGAAATACTCGTCTGTTAAAGCTCCTATCATCTTTTTTTTAATGCACGTATTAAAATTCTAGGATAATGTGCAATGTTTCAGTGCTTCAGGTGTTTGTAGCAAAACTAAGGAGAATAAAAGAACAGATTTCCAGCCATTTTTAATGGTAGCAGTAAGTCAGTAAATAGAAAAAGAAGCTGTGATTTGATTTCACACTTTGATTCAGGATTGCAGGAGTTTTCAGACACAAAGGTTTTAATTATAAATGAAAGATCCTTTCATGAGGACTAACAGAAAAAGTTTCTGCATTGTTTTCTCTCTTTGAGTCCTGATGTGAAGGTAGCTCTCATCAAATTTAAAGCCTATTTTTAAACTCTTTCAATGAACCTTTATTTTCCCTTGACCCTAGTGTTCCATTAAAAGCTCATATTTGCTGCTTCTCCAATCTTTATTTTAAAAATAAAAAATGCTCTCTGAGGCTCAATATTATGAGCGACCTATAGTCTTGAGCGATGTTGTACTGTTCACCTCTCCCAAGGGAAACTTCGTCTTAAACAGGTCCTGACATTCCACCAGGGAACATACATATTCAACATGTATGACCTCACGAGTGTCAGCTGAGTGTGTGTCCTTTCTGTGCTGCTCTGCCGTCCTGCAGCAACAGACACAGCAGCAGCTTCACACAGACAGACAGACAGACAGGTGAGCAGACAGACAGGCAGCAGCTTCTTGTTCTCTAGTTGTTTAATTTTCATCAGGACTTTTTCTTTTGACTTTTGTTTTTACATGGTAACAAATGCAACTTACAATAAAGCGAAAAAGTACTTGTTTTTAAAAAGTACTTGGGAAACAGTAAAATTACTCAAAAAAGTATGAACACACACAAAGACCTACTTTGTAATACACGCAAAGACAGAGCGTGCAACTAACGCACACTTGGATCGAAGCAGCTCTTGCGGAGCTCGTTTTCTATGAAACTTCATCAGTCTGATGAACAGCACTCCCCTGTGGTGACACTGTGTTGTTACAGTTCCTAGAGACATTGATAAAACCAGTATCCTGCCTGATTGTACCTAATATCCCATTTATTATTCTTCTGTGTGGATTTCGATCCCTATAAATGCATTATGGGTATCCTCTGTTTAGCAGATAATCAGAACAGTAAATAAGCAGGTTTATATGAGTTCATATTTACCTGAGAGAAATGTTATTGCTGCTCCAAGCTGAACACCATCTCTGCTTTATAGAAGATCTAAATTATCATCCTGAGGTGTCTTTGCAACACATCTTGCCTCCGTTATTGCTAAGCAATCTTTTTTTTACTAGGATATGCATCCAGTTATGCAACTGAATCACTGTGCAAATGGGGTTTAGGGCAAAAAGTAATCAAATCTTGAAAAATAACTGGAAGTTTTTTATGCATTCTGGTCCAAGTCATTTAAAAGATGAGCTATAAATGTTAAGACAGGTAGATTTCAGAAGTCCTCAGCTTGAAAACATAAAATGAAATGAATAAAAGCAAATAAAAGATGCATGCAGACACTTGTGAGATGGCATTTCCAACTGTGAGTGTTTTTATTTTTCAGGTGCTTCACTGCGGCTGAGGCGATGAGTTGTAATTTTAAATAGTTTATGAGGCAATATTTCCTATAGTAAATGACAAATCACCCACAGTACTGCAGGGGTCATGACAGAGCTTTAAAATAGTCTTTTCTTGTTATGACTGAAATATTCTGGAGGTATTGTTGAGAAAAGACAATATGACAATAAGCCTATTGCAATGCCCCTTTTTTCCTGCTTACCTGCATGAATACAAATTATAGAAGAAATCTTGAAACCTCTTAAAACTTGTGCCTTTAATGTGTCTCCAAAACAGCCTAAATGCTCCTCTGTGTCTACTTGCTATTTCTTAACCTGTCTGCCTGCATTTGGTGTTGCAGACAGTTGATCTTTTTTATCTTTTTCTCTAGAAAAAGCTGGCTGCCAGTGTCACTTTGGGCTGTAAATTGAGCTGAAAGATGCTGAGAACATCCATGGAACTGAAGGGACCTGCAGCCTCTGGTGATCATTGTCTATATGTTAATGACTAAGTGGGACTCCTTCTACAGACAAGTAGCTATGTGATCATGCTATTAATATGAAAATACTGATATAGCTAATTTTTCTTTGGGGGGTGGCAGTAGTTTACAGGTTTTTATTTGTAAGAGTCAAATGCTCAGCTCATCTGCTTAATCATAATCTTTCGGGTATGTATCATATCATCAGATTTGATGACAACATAAGGTACCAACCCTTCAAACATCTTAATATGCATAGAAATATTTTACCAATGTCACATAGTTTCCTGCCAATCATAGCCAGAAGCTGATATGTTTCTGAGGGCCTTGAAGTGGAAGTATTCATAAGAATGTTTTCATAAAGGTTTCGCCACCACTGCCTCTGTCACACATCACAGCTAAGGCAGCCTCTCGGTTTCCAGCGCTATTAAATCACAAGACATGGTTTATATTTTTCCAACATATTTGCATTGAGGCTGCCAAATCCTGACTACAAACATAAATTCACAAGTTTTTGCTCATGTAAAAATGATAACCAAATGTACAGTGTGCGCTGAAATCTCGCAGCATGTGACGTCTGTATCAGTCTCACCTCACATGTCTCAATGACAGTCTAGCCGATGTGAGGCAGAGGCCATCAGGACTCTCATTTATCACAAGTTTCACAAAGTCAACCAGAGCCTCCCCCCCATGATGTTGAGTTCACTTTGAAGGGAGATCGGTCAATCTAATGTAACCCCCCCCCCTCGCAGTGACGATTGGAGGGGAGTAGTAGGGAGTAGATGATGTTGAGGTGAGGAAGATGACAAGGACAGAGAGAAAGAGAAGGCAAGAGAAAAAAACAAGAAGACAAGGCTGAGATGAGGAGAAAAGCCAAGAGGCTGAGAAGGCTAATTGAAGAGTGGAGGGGAGGGTTGTCAAATAAAGAAATGGGGCTAATGGCCGAGCCCACAGCTGGCTCACTTGGGATCAGGGGGACAATAAATAAACATGTGACAGTGATAAATATAGCATGGCAGGTCATCAGCACAGTTGTCCACGTCTCCCCAAGGACAGTGGTGGCGAAAGGGGCCATAGGTCACAGGGACTACCCACCGTCTCACACACCCTGACTGATGAGCAGCTGACTGAGGTTCAGCGTGTGAGGAGACGCTACACATCTCCCAGGGGGGAGGACAAACCGAGCTCAGAGCAGGTGAGAGCAGACAAAGATGACCTTTAACCTGTGCTGCATGAAGCAACATCAAGGGATCGAATCAGGAGCAATTGGATCTATCAATCAAAGCCATGTGGAGATATATTGGCACTTATATAAGGTGACAGTGATCAAGCCTATCAGGGTTTAAGAGATGATGAAGTACAGTGTTTCTAAGCTGCCTCTGGGGCAAAAAGAGCAATATCTCGCAGTAAATGTGACAGTATTTTCAATTTCTGCTGACATTGGAAAAATAGCTCGCCTATATGATATAGGATGATGAAAAAGGTTGGTAAAAGTTTACTTTAACAAAAGTGGCAATAATGAATTAAAGGCAGAGTGTTTTTTCTGCTCCCATACTCTGCTATGCAGTATATTAGTAGTTTTTAGGTTTTTAATGCCTTGATGGGAGCATTTTATAATCTTGCTATCTACTACAGAGCAGTTGGTGAAAATTTGCTCATACAAAATCAGAATGGAAAATGTCCCCATACTCTTGTCATCAGACAGGCTTCCAGGCACCATGATGAGGGTCATGTGGTCGCTGATATGATGATGCTGCTTCTGAAGGTAAACACTGGAAGCACTGGAAGATGAAAAGAAGCGGTGGTCATGAAAGCAGAGGAAGATGCAGAAGCAGTCATGGAGTCCACAGAAGATGCTGTGGTCAAAAGACAGAACCAGAAGAACTGAGACTGAGGGATGAGAGGTACATTCTGTTTAAATATAGCTAGCCACATCTGCTTCCCTCTGACCTGTTAGCATGTCCCAAGAAACAGCTTCTCTTGATGATATTGAAGTAAGGAGACATTTGGTCAGAGTGCTTGAACTGATTTACTTCTGAGCAAAACAAAGCAACAAAAAGTTTTATCTTTTGTGCAATGTGGACGGGCTGTCAGGGCTAACAAGGGTTAAGAGGCAGCATGCTTAAACATGATGACCCACAGGAGAGAGGATGCCAAAAAAAGCACTGGATGACATGTAACAGGACAAGAATTCGGAGCAGGGGTCAGATGCATTTTTGCAAAACTATTACTGTAATATCAATACTGCATGTGCTGATGCCAAAGAGACAAAAAAGAAAGCAAGAAAGCTTTTAAGCCAGTCACTGAGGGAAAAAATGACTCAGCACGTTCCAGTGGTTTCCTGGAAAACATGATTTGAAAAGTGCAAGTGGAAACTTAGGGCCCTGTTGTATTGTTACTGTCTGAAGTTTGGGCCCCTGACAGCTCAAGTTTATTGCACATGTACATCTGCTACCAGCAAATCTTG
Source organism: Ctenochaetus hawaiiensis (assembly GCA_029783645.1). Classification (NCBI taxonomy): domain Eukaryota; kingdom Metazoa; phylum Chordata; class Actinopteri; order Acanthuriformes; family Acanthuridae; genus Ctenochaetus; species Ctenochaetus hawaiiensis. The sequence goes on along the minus strand of JAPZDY010000004.1, from coordinate 5,731,444 downwards.
CTCTACATATTTTTCTTCACTGTCCAGAGCAATGTTTGCCCTTCATTCAGGAACAACAGAGCTGTGATAATGACCTAAGAACAGATCCATGATGATTATACAGCCTCGGCCTCAGCGATGCAGAGGCTGCAGGCTGAGAGTGAAGTTTGAGTGCAGAGTTTTAAAGAAACTGTGGAAACTTTTCTTTTTCATTAACAAGGTGAAAAAGCATCTGTTTGCATCACACAGCTTGAAATTCATTATCAGCTGTGAATTACGAGGAAAATCCAAATATATTAGACTTCGTATAAACCAGCAGGATTCCTCAGATACAATGTGTCACTGCCGTGTATGTGTAATTGCCAAGACGACAGTTGTGAATACAAACATGAAAGAAAAAGAATGAAAGATAATTAAGAGTGACAAGTTTACTGTTAATTGAAAGAGCTGTGGTTATTTTTTTGATGCTCTGAGACTTGTGTTAGTGGAGGGGCAGAATCTCAGAGGCTATCTCATTACTTAAACTCGGGGGGGGGTTACCTTGTAGGATCACAGTGAAAGTATTAGGTTATAGAGACTTGGTGGAGTAAAAACTTCTCACAGGGCTACTCGGTCTGTGTCAATGACAGAAAAAAGACAACATGATAAACATCACGCACCAATCAAGTCAGGACACAGCGAGTCCCAAATCCGAAGTCCTAAACAATTGTTTGGACCTCTTTTGATAATGCCATCTGATTGCTCTGTCTTTCAGCTGTTTAATGTCACCTGGCTGCAGAATCACCAACATGAGCAGCTTATCCTAAAAAACCAACACCTCAACTTTGCATAACAATAGTGGATGAATTTGTATTTTCTTATGCCAATTTTATGGGAATTCCTATTAAAATTTGTGTTACATTTGGATGTAAATCTGGTTTTAAGTTCACAGTTTTTTCAGAGGACTCCTCTCGTGACTCTCTAGCAGGTTACTGACAGAGGAGGTTAACTGACTGTACAACAGCTGATAAGCTCTGACAGCATTTTGAACCCTTCAGCTCTGCGTTCCTTCACAGGTCTGCACTGTCTGGGCAACTGGCTGAAAGCAGCTGTAACCAAATAAATAAACCAAAGTTAGAGTTGATTACAACTATTTTGTAGATTCTCTTATTTGCAATAAACTAATGGCCTCATATTTTATCTCCTGAAGAGCTGTCAAAAGTTTTTCTGTCAGCTGTAAATATCTTGCTCAGTATACCTTTCTGCATCTTGTTAACAGTTTTTAAGGGACCAAACTGATTCTTATTATAATGTTTGTGCTTACAGTATGTAAAGATAATGAAATCGGCCAATATTGTCATCAGATTTCTTGAATATCAGTGTTTCAATTCCCCCAAAAACTAAACAAAAAAGAAAATAAGACCGTAGTGGCAAAACTATGAGATTTAGTTTCTGAGCTATCATTATCATTACTCAGTGTTTGAGATCTTAATCTACAGTTGTCCAGGGTTTTAAAAATAATAATTTATTTAGGCCTAATTAACCTATTATGTGATTTTTTTTTTCTTTAGGGCGCAGTTGAGACTGACTCTCTTTTTAAAGTTTAACCAACGGATATTTTTATTCAGCCGATGGAAAAGTATTTTAAACAGCCTACAGGTACAACTCTTCTGAAGCAGTCTGCCAAGAGTGTGTGAGCTGATTCACAGCAGAAGGCTCACAGTTCACTGCAGAGCTGTGCAAGCAGGAAAAGCTGCTGAAGTGTTTAAAGTAAAAGGCCAAGTTCAATGCCATCCTCAATACACCGCTCTGGAGAAATACTTTGACATATTGAACTCACTTTTCCCCCCAGTTTTATTTTTTAGTGTGTGTGTGTGTGTGTGTGT
>JAPZDY010000004.1:5702365-5729500 GCA_029783645.1 Ctenochaetus hawaiiensis | reverse complement strand
CTGGAGAAATACTTTGACATATTGAACTCACTTTTCCCCCCAGTTTTATTTTTTAGTGTGTGTGTGTGTGTGTGTGTATGTGTGTGTGTGTGTGTGTGTGTGTGTTGTCAATCAGCAGCTGTTTTTATTATCATATACCTTCTTGATGCCTGTTCGTGTGTGTTGCCTCCAGACTTGACCCAGAATCATAACACAGGTCAAATGGATTCTGATTTTATCCAGCCTTCTGCTTTTGTTTAAGCTACATTTTAAATGTGACATGTGCAGTAATAGGTTTTTAATCTGATAGAACAAAACTGCACACATAAGCAGAACCCGATTCAATGCACGACTGCTCACTATCACCATCTTGTGGCCAAAAGTGGAACTGCACTCCTTCACACGCTCTACAAACACTAAAAATCAATGTGTTTCCAGCATCCAGTCACGAGTTACTCCAAACCAATGTGGAGCACAGAGACAAGCTGTGGACAAAGTACATGGCATGACCTCATGACATGTAACCATGTAACGTAACGCAGAGCAAAAGCCTCTTCCTACTGTTCACTTTCTCATGTTTAATTTAGCAACATTACAAAATGCTTAATTTATCAAGAAATTCACTCAAGGTATACAGCACAAACACATATCCTTAATCAATGTCTGGATCAGCTGAGCAGTAAGCAAAAGCCATCAAGCAAGAGGTTTGGTGTAATATTTTATTCTCATATTTTTATGGAATACAAAGCCCACCCCCCACCCCCCCACCCCCCCGAAAAAAAGTGTGCACATTAGATGTGGTGGAAACTATTCAAGGACGAGGAAAAAAAACAGCTGAGAGACAAAGGAAGTTGCTTCATGGGCGTAAAAGTGTACGATTGCAGTTTAAATGTGATGTTCATATAAAAAGTATACCCCTGTCATCACGAATGAAACTCTTTTAAAAAACAGGAGCCAAATCTGGCTGGAGTCAGGTGATAAAAGGGCAGCACCCACGACAGCTGAACAGAAATTAAGAAATGATAAAACTAACCAGGGGTTTCCTTTTTGAAAAAATAGTCTATTGATCTTTTCTATTATGACCACAAGGACGTACTCAATCGTGTGCAACCACAATTTAGCTCTACATGACTGTAAATACAGTCACCTCTCCTTTATCTCTTGCTGAGCTGAACAGAAGGATTGAAATATTTCCCCAATCGGACTTGGGCGGCAAACAAAATGTTGACGAGGTTGAAAAAAAAATAAAAAAGGAGAGAACAAAAAGAAGGGATGAGAAAACGGCCAGCAGGTCTTCAAATGAATATAACCTCTTATGTACTAGCAGCCAACCTAGGTCCAATAATGCAGGCTTCTCTCAAAATGGCTTTGAAACATCTGGAGTGTGTTTGACATAACTAGCCAAAACCAGTGAATCTAAAACACTGGAACCATTACACAGATTCCCATCAACTGGGAAAAAAAAAAAAAAGTGAATCACAATGAAGTATATTTCAGGAGGGACCGGCCAAAGGTCTTCATTAATCTCATGATGTGAGAAAACCAACCAGCTCGCAGACACACTGGGATGCCAAAAATCACTGACGAGAAGAGTGAATAAAAAATAACATTAGTAACATCACTGCCATTGAATCCATACATTTCAATGCATGACAAAGTCCATCGCAGAAGACTGGGAGGGAAGGGGGGGGGGCGAACCCCCCCTCCTCGGAATTGTGTCACACCAATTATTATGAAATGGTTTGTTTTAGTTGAAATTTTTTTTTTTTTTTTTAAGAATGAACTGTAATCCATTTTCTGACCACTACACATCAAAAACACACCAGAAAACAAGTTAACCCAACACAATACACACAATCCAAGGTTCACAGTCCGAAAAGGTGCTGCTTGAACAGAGCCTCAGGTCCTCTGTGTCCACTGGTTAAAGTGTCCGACTCCGGTGAACCGACAGTTTCACCTTTCAGTGAGAGTAATTCATACTGCGGACACTGGAAAAACTAATTTAAAAAATAAAAAAAAAAGAGAGAAAAAAAAAGACATGTTCAGGATGATGGAGCGTCACCTTGTCAGGTGCTGTCTAAACTGTCTTCTAACAGCGTTTGTCAGTTGCTCTAATGGAGAGAATAAACAGGCCGTGGCCGCTCGCTGTCCGTGTTTATTCCCTCTGTTTTTTTTTAAACCATAATGTTAATCCATCCATCCCAGTCCGTTCGTCTCCTGTCTGCTCCTCACACCATGTACGAGTTCTGGTTCTTCAGCTTGTCCAGCTCTTTGCTCTGCTGCCTCAGAAACAGGATTCTATAGTAAAGGAGGAAACAGGTACACAATGGGTGATAAGAGTGTCTGGGTGGGTTTAAATTGGATCTCGGTGTGAATGTAATATCCCGCTCACCTCTGTTCCCTCAGTGTGGCCTGGATTTCACAAACTCTGACCAGGGAGCGCAGGTTTTTCATCTCTGTGCAGAGCTCCGACATGTACAAGCTGCCCATGTTGTGGATGTCCTCATGCAACCGAGCCGCCTGACCGAAACAGAGAGGAGTGTTATTGTGAAATCACAACTACAGGTTTTCACAACAAACATTCAACATACTTTAACAAAGGAAGACATTAAGTTTGTAATCTTCTGATTCTGAACTCAATGCAACTCAGAGTTAAACCAAAGGTAAAGTCTTGAACTGGACTTTGTATTCTTTCTTTTTATTTCTAAGCCTTTTTTTTTTCTTACAACAACTAATGGACTTCTTTGAAGATAGTTTCTCAGCTGGCATGAAGATATTTTCAAGATCAAGCTGAACTTAAATGTCCCATAGGTGGGAAACCTGTTTGGCTCATCCCCCATTTAGTCATTGAGTTTTTATGGTTTCTTGCATCGAGATGAGTTTTTGAAAACAAAGTACCTTTGTGCTGAACCTTGTAATGTTTTCTTTGTTTGTTTTTTGATAGACTTGAAGTCCATGTTTAAACTAGCAGCCTCATGAATGGACAAAGCCACCAACACTCTTCTGTTTCCTGCTAATGGCTGTGTATAGGTGAACATCTCTGTGATGGACCGTACCTGTTTCTCAGTGTTCTCTGAAGGCCAACCTTGGATATGTCTGATAAGGTTCTCATCAAAATGAGCTGCCAGGGTGGGGGTGAAGGAGCCGGGGGTGTCCGCCTGGGTTTGGCTGGTGCTGCTGGAGGGGACGTGGGGCAACGCAGCACCAGATATGTTTGATCCCGTGCACGCAATCTCCTGGCTGGTGGTGCGAGACAACAGGGTTAAAGTGTCAGTGATGATGATGATGTTGACGTTTAGGCATATTAGTCACAGATAGTGCAGATTATTCAGTCTGTATTTTATTTACTCTTTTTTATTTGTCCGCATTTAATACAATTCAACAATAACTCAAACACTGCTTACATGTTTATGAAAAAGTGGATGAATAACCGACATTAATAATAGATAATAGCATTTAAGTCAATTTTAAGTATAAGTTCCATGATTATTCCAAAACTCTTTAATTTTTTGTCAGAAAAGATAATATACTTCGGGTCCAAGGAGCTGCAGGATTAGTGGTGAAGAAAAGTGTTGTTGCTTCAAAATTGTTACACATTTTTGTAATACAACGTCTGTATGGTGGATTGTTGCAGCAATAGATTACTCTCCTTTCTGTCTGTCTTTCCAGACCACATTACTCTCGATCATACACAGGCCTTGCTGTAAAAAAACGTCTTCGGAACATTTTCTACCCAGCAAATGCTCCCTGTGAGACATTTTAAGGACATATGGTGTGTGTTTTTGTAATTCAGATGCACTGCACTTTTAGCAAAGAGAGGACTTTTTGGTTTCTTTGGCTGCTTTATATTCATAGCTATCTATCATCACAACATTATGATGTGCTGAAGGGGTTTCTGATGGTTTTTACCTTCTCTGCTGGAGGGTCCTGGGGTCCTCTGGACGCTTCTCTGCGATCTGAGTCATGAAGACTGATCCTTGTTTACCTGAAGACATATTGCCCTGAAGAGAAGAGCAGACGGCAGAGAAGATGTAGAGCATGAGGGCAGTCGTAAAAATGTGGGGAAGGGAGAGAGATTGGATGAGTCACAAGCAAAGAGAAGCGCTTCTCCATTCACTAAACTGAACTTTTCTTTGCTACTTTTGGTTGTGCGACTCACCCTTGTTTGTGAGGATGTGATGCTGCCAGGGTGCACGCCCAGAAGGGATTTCTGGTTGGTCTGTGGTGTGCCGTTCCGCGGTGACACGTACGGCCGCGGCGATGATGCATCCGACGTCAGAGAGACAGGCGACTGACTGGCGTGCTGGGCTGAAACAGGAAGTCAAAGAGTCAGAATGGAGGAGAAGAGGATCACTCTTGTACGTTTTACTTTTTTGTTTTAATTCAATCATCTCACACGCATGCAAAAACAGAATGAAAGCACTGACAAACATTGAGACAGGTATCAGTACCGGGGGTCCTTGTCATCATGAAAACCCAAAGCCTGCAGTTATTATCGCCATGAGCAGAGAGCAGCACATGTGAATATTCAGCTTAGCAAAAAGGCAGCAAACAACGTGACCTGCAGGAAACTGGAAGGTAACAGTGGTGTATTAGGTCAAGTTTGACTTGTGTCAGCTTTTTCTGCCGCACTTTTTGCAATTTCTATGCATCACATCCTCTGTTATATCAGAGGAGGCTCATTAGAACAGATGAGAGCGCCGTATTTATCTAAAAAGCCTCTTAAGTGATTTATTCAGTTGAACTGCATTTAACGCTGAATTTAATTGACACAAGGGCAGTGGCAGAGAATTGGGTCTTATTCTGGATTTAATAGAGTGTTTTGTGGGGACAGAGAGAGCAAGATCCCTTAAAAAGAAAAGGGCGACTTGTTTGTGTAGCAGATGGTGAGAAACAGCGAGGAGGCCGTACCTTGGTTGGAGTGCTGAGCAGCTGAGAGCAGAGCAGTGACGTTGAAAGCAGGTCCAGCAGTGAGGAGCTTATGAAGCACAGACCGCAAGGAAGCTTGGGTGACAGCAGCTGCCAAGACTGGAGGGAGGAAAGAGGAAATGTATACACACACACACACACACACACAAACACACACAGGTGAATGAGCAAGGGCACACAACAGGTGAGCGCACAAACACGCGTGGTTTAGTCAGAAGACACAGTTAAGATAAGAAACAAATCAGTGGAAGGATTAATCTTTTTCGCCTGCCCACAAGAGCCGGAACACATCAATGTCATTGGACCAGCAAACAGCTGGAGGAACTTTAACATCAAGCACACAGGTCAGGTCAGGTTCACAAAGAGTAGCAAGAAACTCACTGTAACTGACAAGCGAGTGCACAGTTTAGAATCAGCAGAACCCAGTTAGTCATGAATAACATGATCAGAACACACAACAGGTGGGAAGACGTTAACCATTTTTGCCATACATCAAGGAACTAGAATAACCAGCTGTGCGAATGCCAGGTACTGTAGTGGTAGGGTAGGTCCGAATATAAGAGAGTTTGTGTTTTAAGCTTAAACACTAGTCCAGAGTACAGAGTACTCATCTCTGAAGCATTTTCTCTCATAAAAGAGAAAAACATCAGTGACACACTTACTCACTCACTCTCCTGTCAGACTCAGAAATCAAAATGATTTTCTCTGGCAGTTAACAGTTTTCTTATTGTCTTTTCGAGCTGCTCATCACTTGTGGCAGCTGTAATTCTTGGCCACTTGAACATATGATTCATTCTGTGACTCCTTTTGTGCAGTTCAGATTTTTTTTCTTTTGTGACAGCAAAGCACTTTAACACAAACCTTCAGATTCTCTTTCAGTTTCAAACTGAGCAACAGTATTAGTTTCAGGGCTGACGGCTCTCTTGAAGACGCACTCTAAAAAGACTTAGACACTTGTTAGCTTAGCAAAAATAATGCTACCAACGACCCATAATGCAGCTTTCTATGTCATGCTATAAAACATGCAATTCTCAAGTCACTGAATGTAACAGATATAGTTCCAGAGTATATTCTATTCAGGCCAATAGGATTCTTTAAGGGGACTCTTGATGGTCCAAGTGTGCAGCAGAGCCACTACGAGTGTAAATGCAATGCAGTTGCCACTTATTTGCTGTTTGTTACACTGGATCACATGAAGTACAGTTACATTAAAGCCATTATGTGAAAGGAAATGAAAATTTGTGACTTGTTTGACCCTCAGTGATACAACTGAATAAAACACTATGAAAGACAGCATTAGTATGCATGGAAGTGAAATAAGTGTCATCTGGTGTTGCTCTGGTCTTTCATGCCCTCACCCTCATTGAGCTTGGCCATGTCCATACTGCCGTTGTTCATCTGCAGAGTGGCCTGTAGCGCCGGGAGGAGCTGATGCAGGAGAGCCGGGTCCTGCAGCAGCGCTGGTGATGGGGACTGGACACACTGGGGTGCCTGCCCCGAAGAGGAGGAAGAGGAGGAGGAGGTGGAGGACATGGTGGAGGGGGTGGAACCTAAAGCACCAGGTGCGGAGTTCAGGCTCTGAGAAGAAGAGGAAGAGGAGGAATGGCCGGAGTTGGATGCTGTGGACTGGTCCCCTGATGTGGTCTCTGAAGAGTCAAACAGGGAAGGAGAACACGGCATTACTTAATGCAATGTTTAGCTCTTCTCCAAGTGAATAAGAGGAGCAAAATAATGCAGTAAATAACAATAGAAAACCCTTGTCTGTATCTCAGATGTTTATTCAAAGTGATTAACAGAAGCTAGTCACTGTTTCTGTGCATGACCGTGTCAATAAGTGAACCACAGTGCTTAGTTTTCATTACGAAGCCGTATTTACTTGTTGTGGCTTTGTCCTGCAAGGCCTCTTGTCTGTAGTCCATGTCCTTGGGGAAACTGTTTGCCGCCATCTTGACTGAGTCTTTCTGTCGTTGTTCCCTGAAGCAGATTAAGCAGAAAGCAACAGTAAAGATGTGCACAAAACATGCTGCAGTCAGACTCTGGATCCTGAGCTAGTGCTATTCCGATCACACCGGCACACTGCTTGATCTTTTAATATATGCCTCTGCATGAGAATGAGTCTTAATTACTGTTTTGGGTCCAAGTTTAAATAGTCTTTCAGTGTACATGTATGTTACAGTTTCATGTAAGTGGGCTTGCCTCTCCAACAGGTCTTTGGGCTTCTCCCATTGGGAGACCTCAGTTCTACAGTTATAGTAGTACTTCTTCCCAGAGGAGCTGATGTGTTCTGTCCAGTCATCTGCTGGGTCCTGGTGCCAAAAAGAGACAAGACATTAGATTAGCAAAGGGTTACTGCTGGGTCAAACAAACTTCACATGCGGCTCATCTGCTGTTGTTGAAACAGAACTGCTGTTTGGAAAAATCCAAAATGCATCCTGCAGTTTTTGGTGACAGAATATTACTGATGAAAACAGTCAACAGAGCTGACAAACAATGGGAGACATAAACAGAGTGATACAAGGCAAGCTGGTGTGTGTGTACAGTAAGAGACCAGAGAGGTGTGTGTGTAAGTGTATAGAGGAAAAAGCTGATTGGAACAGCAAGGTAAGCACATTAAAGTCAGAGAATAACATGAAGACAATGAACGAAATAAAACAGTGAGACAAGAAATAACTTACTAGGGATACTTATTCTGTCAGTTAATATTAAGGGAGAGTGTCAACTGACATTTACTTTAGTCATAATGAAGAGTTTAAATCACATTGATCACACCTTTTGGGTTTTGCCTCAATTCCAAACAGAAACAGAACATTCGTGGTTTTCCTTAATTTCTACTATGGTAATAACTTTTTTAGTAGAACAGACGAACAATACAACACATTCATATTTTATCCATCGAAGCCGTAATACTGATATGTGCTTTAGAAACAGAAAATTGACAATAACATTTGCACTGTTTTCCTTAAAAGGAAAAAGTAACTAAGTCAAGTGGTACTTCAAGAGAGAGAGAGATCTTTAATGACACTTAAAAGAAGGCTGCAACACCTCTTGTAAACAGATGTTATGAAAACCATCAATAAAGCATTTCCTACTTTTGTGAAACAACTACAAGCTGTGTGTGTAGTACCAAAGTGGAGGAAAGTATTGGCCTTGCTTTTTACCTCTTTAAAATCATATGTAAAAGTCCATAATTAGATAAAAGGGTTTTTGACTATCATACACAAAAACATTAAGGTGTTCTTAAGGAAGTTTCCCATTGAATCCATTTAAAAGACATCAGTGTTAGACAAACCACTGGAAAGAGTTTATAAGGTCACTGCTGTTACTGCAGCTGTACAGTGACAAGTGTGTGTAATTTAACAATGGGATATGTGATTTGGTTATATGTGTGTTCCCTGTACGGCGAGAGGGCGAGAAAGAGCGTGCAAGCAAGAGAGTGAGCACATTAGTAAGCAGGTACATTGGTAACAGGCGATAGTATCATGCTTGAGTATGAAAGAAGCGTCTTCGAAAGGGTCAGTCATCCATGAGCAAGAATGGGGTGAGGTTTACCACCTAGAGAAACAAATCATTGTATAAAGGACAAACTACATGGGCTTAGGAACACTTTGTAAAGGACTGCATGTTTTTTAAATTTACATTTCACGTGGCTTCCCAAATCTTTTTGAATTGGGTTGTAGTTTCCTCAGGGAGTTACCATGTTTAGGGTTATAAATAAGATTAAAAGTCTACCCTTTTGGCTCAATATTTGTCAGAGTTTGTAGAGCTCATGTTAACTGGTTAATATATTTACATATACATAAATGATCACAAAAAATGATATATTAATATACATTAAATGTCATCAGTTTTCTATATCATATTAAACCATACACTTCCATATTAAACATGGAATTATGTTGATTAACCAGTGTGTCATGGTATTACATCAAGTATCCTGTCTTACTGCTGAGTCCTACCAGTGAGATATAATAATTACAAAATTGAATCTATTTAAGGAGGAAGTCCCAAATCTAATCAGACCATCTTCTCTATACAGGGAGCCTGTAACAAAAATATGAAGCTTCAATCATGCACTGTTGTTGGGACAGATTGTTTGCACACAGATAGAGAGACGCCTCTACATAATGTCCTGCATACCATGTTTCAGAGTAGCGTGACAGCAATTGCTATAGGAAATGCTGAGGGTATATAATCAGATAATACTGGACAACTTCTTACCCTGTCTGCAGGCTTGCTCTGAGCTGCGTGCGAGTCGGCGCCATGGTGAGAGCTGTTGTTGTGAGAGTTCTCCTGAGGAGAGCTGTTGGTCCCTGCAACAAAGTTATTCAGCGAGTCAGAGCAAATACACAGTGTTCTGCAGGAGACTGAATAATCCATGACAGCTGTAACTACGGATTAAGAAACGTTTTCTCACTGCTTTAGGTTTGCATTACTTACGTTTGGGCAGCAGTAACAGAACTGTGGTCTGACAGCAGTGAGGTAACAAAATAATCTGAAGCTTACTTGGTTCTCCATGAAAGTTAATGGTTTCGCTTTTCATCAGAATATGTTTTTTAGATTGGTTGGCACCAATCTTAATCACCACTTCATTTGAGATATCCAAACCAAGTACACACGTTTTATGTTGCGTTACCCTTTTGACAATAATTTTCTAAGCTTTTGGAAATAACACAAGATCTTTGTACTCTAGAATAACTAGCTTTGTGTGGCTGTGTGAAACAAATGGGATGAATTAAGAGGGAACAGCAAGTTACTGAAGGCTGTGTTGCAGAAATCAAGTTTCTGCCAGTTTGCAATCTGCTTACCCAACATGTGCTTTACAAATCGATCATATGGTCTCCCTTTTGGTCATGGTCTCTCTTTTGTTGCATTTATTGATAATCAGAATTTGTGTTGGTGATTTAAGTAAAATGTATCTTTAAGTCTGTTTCACCCCCTTTGCATTGGGCTTTGTGCTGCTATTACACTGCTATGCCCTGCCCATGTGCTAACAGGCAGCACACAGACATGACAGAGAGCAGAGGGGCAAAAGTCGCTTTTTAGTCCTTCGGTATCATTGGTTTTCCTCTCAAACAATCGAGCTCAAACAATGGCTTGCTGTGAAAAATGGGTGTGTACTTAGATGTACAAGCCTGCAGACTGACAGGCTGTTACCACCTTATATTCTGCTTTGTGATAAGACACATAAAGCCATATCAAGTTAAAAAACATCCAAAGCTTATCATCATCTCCTACATTTTATTGCAATCCCATATCAAGATTGTTTAATTGCACAACTGTAGTTAAAGTGCCAATATGAAAAGGCCGTTCAGTATGCCAAAGATCAGAGATATCTAAATTAATTATAGAAAGCTAAAGCCATTACTGTTCTTGCAGTCACAGGCATTAGATGCGTTCAATTTGTCTGAGGCTAAAGCAGTACCAAGGCTAATTTGTACTCATAAAAACCTTTTAAGATAAAATTTAACTGCATTCATGTGACCACTAGATTTAGACCTACCATTTTTACCTCTAATTGGGTGAGAGGTTTTTGCCTTGCCATGCCCTGCACCGTCTCCATGTCTGCTGACAGGACTTTCGTCTGACCGTCGCAGCATCTTGTAAGGGGGTGTGGGGTCTGATGAGCCATCGCGCACCTTGTCATAACGGTGAAGGCTGCTGGACTGGCTCTTTGGTTGAGATTTATGGGTCTAGATTGAATAGAAGCATGGTAGAAAGACTTGTAGGGATGTGCTAAAGCTTACAATATACAATACTCTCAAATAGGTCATACCACCATTAACTTTTTCTGGAACATACAGTGCAGTAAGCAGGCATCAATGAGGAAGTGCAAAATTGCCGTGACTAACAATAAAAACAGTGAAAACAGATTTAATATCCTCAAAAATGTTTTGCAGCTCAAGTGTGGGAATGCATGAGTGTAACATCTTTAGCACATGTCATAAAATCTTGCCTGCCAAAAGAGAAATATATCTCTACCATGTGTGAGATGTGCATGTCTGCAATAAATTACATTTTGAGTTCACAGCCAGACTTTCGTGTCTTAAGGCATTTACTGAAATTAGCCTACAGGACACTATTTAGAAAGCTGGTTACATCAACAAATGATTTTACAGGGAGAACAACAGTAGTACAGAAATGTGTCCTCGCATAACAATCCTCAAACTATCTTAACACAATTTTAATTTACTGAGCATTACAAGGACAATACTCAGTTTGTCTTATTGGAAGTTTTGTAAAAACCACATACCTTAAATTAAGGCAAGACCTTGTATACTGTTACTCAGTGTCATTACATGACAAAATATTGGGATTTTAAGTTATGTTGGCTCAGTAAGACTTGCCACACACCGTAGATTTTACTAACTAATGGTGTGGTTGCTGCACCTGTAAAATAACAATGAATTTTCCAGTTTATCACTATAATGGAAAACATCAGTGTTGCATCTTGAGTTAACAGGGTTAGTAAGAAGTATGACAGGTGACTGCTGACAAATTGATCATATCATACCTGATAGGATTGTGAATCCCTTCTGTCGTTGCACCTGTGAAGACAAACACAACAAACTGTATTAGCGGACAGTTAGCAAGGACGGTTCGATTAGTTTTCTAACCTTAGCTACACGCTTTCTAAATCATATTTAGCCAATTAGCTGCCGTTAGCTTGGTTAGCCTGATTTGCCGACTTAGCAACAGCTGTTCATTATGTCACTAGCAAAAAATGGGAAAAAATACATACAATAAAACGCATATAATGCCCCTATAAAAAGGCATTTACCATTAAAATTTTAGCCAGCAAATTTTCCTTAACGTTAGTCGATTAGCAACAGGAAATGTTCAGAACCCATAGCTAATTGCAGGCAAACTGTTAACGCTAACGTTAGCTGGTAACTTAGCACTGATGGCTAACAAATACATGCAAACATTTTTAACCAACCTAAAAGTAAAAAATCCTAAATTTTCTAAATGTTAGCGTTTATGCTTGGTTTACCCATCGCTGACTCTCGTTGGTTTCCTTGCATACATCACCATCAAGGCCGTGGTGATGTATGTATGTGTGTGAGGGGGAACCGTGGCCTCCTGTCTATCTGCTCTCACAGTTCTCTTTTCTTCAGCTTCCTGATATCTAGACTCAGTCTATTCGGCCAAACAGATACCTAGAAGCCGCGCACCGAGCACCAGCACTGCATAGCGGGTGGTCTATTTTAAAAACCACCCTCAGTGCATCATCTGGCATGTAGTTACGGTAGGCGCTCGGTTTGACCGATGTAGCTCAGCGAAAAGCAGCAGAGTCAGTAGGAAACGGAGAAGACAGACTCATCGCTAATAACGTTCAGCAAGGGAAATAACTTCCGGTTACACCTTTCAAAGTAAAAGTACAATTGCAGGTGCAGAAACCTTACTGAGTAAAGAAAAATATCGCAATCTAAATCAATCAATCAATCAATCGGTGATACATTATGTGAACTCCAAGAAATGCCATTCATGTCATTCAATACATTGCCATGGTGTTGACACAATCGAAGAACAAAACATTATAAATGCAACAATAAATGAGCAGGAATGACAGCTTAAACTGCTCAAGCATTATGACAATTTACCTTTTACAATGGTAAAATGTCTAGTACCTGAATCACTTACTTAGGACATCGTTGGAAAGCTGGCTGCCATTATTGAAAAATGGAGTCAGTTAAAATGATAAAATAATACTTAGCTAGATATGACAAGAAACTTCTTATCGTGAACTTACTTTTTAGCAAATATCTAATTACAAAAAACGTATTCCATGTTAAATTAACAAATGGTTCGAGTCATAAACGGGCATTTATCCTGAAAACTAGACAGATTTTGCTGCATGCTTATATATTTTTTTAAAATGTACATTTTTCTCATTTGTTTTGAGGGATAGGAAACGATATTTTCACAGCGCAGCCATACAGGAAAAACGTACGTTTCAGCTTTTAATGTAAGATTTTTTTCCCCTATCCGAGGCCGTTTTAAGCTTACGCTATTACCTTGAAATAATATCATTTCCGGTTTTAGCCGCGCTGTCTCTGGATAACGTGACGCAGCTGAAAACAGCTAGTTGGTGCTGTGGACTCCACCTCCGAGTTCACATCTTGTTGGCTGGCCATTTTCAGGGACACACCCACGGTCTGTCCGCTAGTCTGCTCTGTTAATGCGACCAACACTTTGCCCTTTAAAAGCTATATTACTATTACTTTGTTTTTCTTTGGGAATTACACGTGGTCTGTGGATATTGATACAGACACTCTGGCTCTCTGGTTAGTATAGAGGAGTAACAAATGAATCTTTATTTATGCATTTTGTGTCACAGCACATATATTTGGTCCTAAATTGCAATTCCCAGTTATCTTCCCCAGACAGACAGAGATCAGAGTGATAGTGAGCAGCTTCTGTGCTGTGAAAACATTCACTGCCTTGCAAATGGTCAGACCCCTCATTAAAAGACTCTATCGGGAATTTATGATGTGGCACGCATCATCCATTATTTTCCCTCCTGGGGTAGATGAAGCTGACGCACTACACCAAACAAATATTTTGATTTTAAATGTCCATGTATTGTATAACCAGAGAGGAGGTGTGAGGGAGAGAGAGAAAAAAAGAAAAAGGTACTGAAATGATGCAACTGTTGACCTCAGATTCAACTAAATCAGTGGCAGTAATATGTGAGAGGTGAACTGGTGTAGACTAACATTAAGCCCCACACTCTCTTTGATTGCTGTATTGATTGCCCGTTGGCTTGATTCGGGTCAGACCTGACACATATTGACTAAAAAAGAGACAGTCTCTTTTACAGTCTGGCCAGTTGAACACTCTACAGCTTCCCTCTACAAGTGGACATTTAAATGCAGCTCATACTCCGCGACATGGCCTGCCTGAACTGGGCCTGATGAAACACACAGTCTCTGGTGAGTGCAGTTTAAATTTTGCATTGTTGCAATGAGCTGATATTCCTTCTGCTTAGAGTGTGTAAGATTGGCTCTAAACATGAACATAACAGATTAAGTATTTCAGTCTCATTTTTTAAAATAAATATTTTTAATTATCATCAACTACTGAAATTTTGAAATAACCAAAAACATGTCACTGTGGGAAATGTATTGTATTACTCAATTGTAGGTATAGATTCTATTGTCTAGCAACTGCATTTAATAGACTCAATCATCAAATTTTTAAATGGAATTCTGCATTTTTGAATGTTAAAAATCATACTTTTTTTTTATTCATCATAATGTTGATTAAAGTAATTTAAGCAAAGAATATTCAGTATTTATCCTGTGGTTATAGGTTTTTTCCCCTACATCTTTTGTTAATGTTATTTTTGGTAAATAATACTAAAGCAATTAAACATGTAAAGTTGAATGTCATAATGAAAAAGATCTCTAGATACTATTGATAGAGTAGTGAGTAATTTCCACATGGAAATTAGAACAATTACCATAATGTTGCAATATCTGAGACCAGCACTAGGGGGTGGTATTGTCTCGTAAGAAAAAATCCATACATGCCATGAGAAAAACATACATTTCCCCTTTTTCTTTAATCATTTCTCTGTCATGCTTTGGTTTCCCTCTTGGCTGATAAATCAAAGGAAATCTGGAGGAGATAGCTGAGTATTAGTATATGAAGGATTTTGATTTTTGATTAAATATTTGATTAAATTTCCTTTTTTTTAAGACAGAGGAGAATGCTGAGCAGGACAGAACATAGAGGTATGGCAAAGGTGTGGCAGGTCAGCAGATGCAGTTTATTTTTCTTTCCTTTTTAGCTTCTTTGTCCTGTCCTTTTAGATAAAATACTGGATAGTCTGACCCCATGGGAGGCTTTTCATCACACCCTCCATTTAACCTCTGACCTCCCTCTTTCGGTTCTTGACCTCAGCTCATAACCTTCAAAACAGTAACTGTAAATGAACAACAGGTGCGGGTGGAGTGCTTATTGATGTGTGTATGGGTGTGTCCTGCTCCTTCAGGCGTGTGCAGGCTGCTTTCATCAGTGATGTCTGGAACAGAGTCTCATACAGACAGAGAGGAGGACTACAGGTTCCTCCACAGCATGCTGATGGAGAAGAAGCTTCACCTGCTCTTTAAGGTGAATGCACACTACTGTGATTAATTCATGTTTGTTTTCTTTCATTTCAAAAGCATCCTCAACTTTTTATAACTTTTTAAGCAGCACTTTTGTCTGCATTGAGGTTGCATTAAAATACAAAGTTGGCTTAGGTGGTTTAGTTGGTTTAGTTGGTTCCTGTTTTTTGCAGTAATCCTGGTGTAAAAATATTTCAGTAAATTAAAAGAATTTTTAATTACTCCAAAGTACAGAATCATTAGAAAAATGTACCTAAATCATCAAAAGGAACAGTATGACACATAGTATGCTATATAGTATTACACAGTGAGAATGCTCCTGACAGTGCTCAACTACTGTATATTTCAGTTTTGTATATTACTACTTATGTATTGAGTTATACTTAAGTGGTGTAGCTGGTCGAGATGGTGCAGATATAGGTACTTTACTATATTGTAGGTCCACATATTTTTAGATATTGTAATTATAATATGTTTTATGTGATGATAATAGCAAGTGTATCATATTAATATGAAACTGTATAGTATAAATAAGTCAAGTACACATAACTGAAAGTGAAGTACAGTAGGCTACTTAATGTAGTAAAACCACATTTACATGATCTGTTTCTTGTTTTTAACAGTGGTGGGAAGTAACAAGAACATTGATTTATTTATTTGATTTATAAAATGTATGTTAATTTTTATAGTTTGTGTTCAAGCCCAGAAAAAAAAATGTGGATCTTTAATAAATGTTACTTAACTTTAATAAATTTAATGGTATTAGAGGAAGTAGTAGTAGAAGTAGTAACAGTATTTAAAGTTGTAGTAGATTTTGCATTAAAAGTCTTTTTACTGCAGAGAAAATCTTTACTGTGGCACTTTCCTGACAGATCCACGAGCGTCTGAAGCGTTTTGAGAAGCGAAGCCCCATCCCTGTCCAAGAGCATGCAGCGACTCTGGCCTCAGACGTAAGTGACTCTTCCCAAACATATTTTGCAGATAGACATGCTGCTGAGAAAGACAGTTTGACAGTGGAGGGACTGAGGAAGCTTTTTCATCACTTAAATTGTTTCATCTGATATACAGATGGCTCTCTTGTCACATATTAGCCTGAGTGGATTGTACATTCCCTCCTATGGGGACTGAAATATGAAATGTTATTACAAAACTCAGATGTCATTGCTTGAAAGGCTGGGTTTGACAGCAGATATCATTTAGTATCTTTATGCCACGCGTTAGGTCACTGAGGACAGCGCTGAGCAAAAGGCTGCTAAAATCATTTTGTGTGCAGTTTAATGTTTCAGGTTGGAGGAATATAATTAATTTCAAATTTAAGATGAAGTGACAGAGAGTACTCCCACTACGGCTGTGACTCACAAAGGCTCAACCAGTCTCCATCCCTTTCAGACTTTATATCTCATATACCAGTTCTCTTCTTTCTTGCTGCTGACCCATTAATCCTACAGTTTAAACCCATCCCAGTATCTTTGTACCAGTTCAATCATGTTCCACCTTCATTTTCCAATTTTTCCTCTCATGTTCTCGGATAAAGTGTTTTACAAGGATGTTCTTTTTACACTTTTCCTTTACTCTATGCCTCCGTCTTTTCTTCTCTCCATCCTTGAACCACACTTTCCTTTCATTATCTCTATTCTTCACTTACTCTGTATCCTTTCCCTTTTTCCTCCATTTTCTTCCCTTTTTCTGCTTCCTACCTACGTACTGTAATTCCTGCCATGTTTCCATACTGTCAATCTAGGGCTATCCTCTCCCCCACACTTCTCTCCATCTCCTTCTCTTCACTCCCTTTGTCTCAGATTTGGTTCGACAGCCACTCTCCGCCTGGCTTAAATCATCAGGTCCTACTGCAAGGGCCAAACCATAGGTCTGGTTCCCCTCAGAGAGGCTTCTGTTTGCTCACAGTGGAAACTAATGACCTTCATGCATTGTGTCTTTAGAGGGCCACTCGACATCTTGAAGCAGTAGAAGTCATTACAGTAATATGCTTTACAAGATGGGCGACTGCACACAGTCACTCTCCGCCTCTCCACTTGCTGCTGATGGTCAAGGCTGCTCTGTTTCAGTCATTGCTGCGGCGGCAGTGTAGCCTTGGGATTCTGGGACTTTTTTATTCTGACAGCGGCTAAAGGCACAAAACCAAAATAGAAACCAGGACAAATAGCTAAACAACTAGAAGAGAAAAGCAAATCCCCAATGAGGTGAACAAAGTAGGCTTTAGGACAGTACCGATGACATGCCAATACAGCTGAAGTTGGATTTCATGAATTGTTTTTGTCTCACTGCTCACTCCTCTGTTTCTCTTTATATAACCTGCCTGTCATTCTCTTTTCCTCTGTTTCAAGTTGGTGGAGGAGTTGGTACACAAAGGCTGGAGTGATGAGGTCAAAGAACTGGTTGCTCTCTTTTCCAAACCCCATTTCAAGGTGAAGAGTATTACTTTCAATGGTGATGTGCACCTGCAACTTCACACATGTCAAACTTTAAGCTAACGTGGCTTATCTGGTGTTTCCCTATAAAAACCCTATAAAACAGGAACTTTACAATTTTACAGTTTGGCTTTTATACCATGAGCTCAAACAAATAAGGCATAAGCTAGCTGTGTTTCTGTGAGCTAAGCTAAACTGCTACATACCAAGCTATAGCCAGGAGATAGTTAGTGTTACCTTTGCTTAGCAAGACTGAAAATAGACCTCTCATTTATATATTTAAAAAAAAAAACATCTCTGTTTCACTTACTTCAAAAGTGAGATGAGAAAATACTGCTCTGATATCCATTAAATATCAAAATACTACCAGGACTGTTGATCGTTAGCTTAGCTCACACTTTAAGTATTGAATTATACAAACCAGATATGACATGTAATTAGTGGAATTCTTTGGACAAAGCTAGATTATTTTTTTCCCCTTGTTCTTATCTTTATTCTAAACTAACTAAGCTGACTGCTAACTCTAGTTTCAAGTTCAATTGACAGACATGACACTTGTGTGGCTCTTTATTATCTAAATCTTGGTAAAAGGACAAATAAGTGTATTTTTGCACTATGCTGAATATTTCCAAGAAGTGGCTTCTCAAACTCCATAATATAACCACACACAGACATATAAACAAAGCCCCAATTGTGCAAGAGTTTAGTTTTCTATCACTGAAGCATATCCTATAATTGCTATTCACATGGATCATTTATGAAGCAGGAATCCATTTGGAAGATGTTGTTTTGCTTTCTCTACCTCAGTGCCCCAACTGATCATTAAAAATAAAAGAAACATACTCATGAATGCTGTGGTTACATGTTTACTCATTTTTTTCTTGACATAGCTAACACTACAACTGTAATCTTACATGTTAGTTTTAATGCTGTCATGCCTTGTCTGAGCTATTCTGATGCTGTTCAGGAGACCAAACGCTGAAGCTTACACATCCATCAAAGCAAAGGCTTGTAGTATTTAGTGTCTTACATTCACCTCTTATATGGGTCACACAGATTGACAAATTTATCCAAGTGTGAATTTTATTCAAATTGACTTCACCTCATCATTCTGCCCGCTAAGAGGTGCTGACATCTATTAACCACACTGGCAGTGAAGCTAATCTACTCCATAGTTATGCTTATTACTGTTCACTCATGTAGAGGCCCAAACTACAAATGCATGTTTCCTTATTTTTAGATCTGCTGACGGTCATATTTCAGACATGCACACACACACACATACCCACACGCACACACACAGTGTATGCTTTTCCAGTTAACTGCAGAAGTCGTGGCTTCTCCTAATGAGGAGCTGAAGCCAGTCGAGAACTAACAGGTTTGTTTAAACAGTCTTAATGACCTGTTTGTTCTTGGCCCTGACGCAGGAGCTCACACGTACTTATGAGAAACTCTGGTTATAATATTCTGTAAATGAATGTTTGTTTTTTGAAAACCTGTCTCTGAGAGTGGCCAGAGACACATTGCTCACGCGTTGGCAGCTTCTGAGCAGAGCAACTGTTGATGGACACGGGGATAACAAGTAGACTAACTGACAGATGGATTGGCTGATTGTTAAAATTGAGTTAATGAGCAGAGGTTTTTCCTCTCTTCCCATTCTCTCTTATTACAGTGAATTCCTTTGCATTGGAACTCACAGTGATAGATTAACCTTTTTTTTTTGTTGTTTTTCTGCAAACAAACATGGAGTTTTTTCACTGCCAAAGTTAACAAAGAGCAAACTTAAATGAACTGTCCGGATAGTGAATCATATATCAATTTGCAGTCCTTCATTGACTTTTTCTAAGGTGTGTGTCATGTTTGAGCTGAGCTGACTGCAGGGTAAGGGACTGTTAGCGGTGTGGGGGGTTGCCTTCAGGTGGCCCACAGGCTGGCAGAATATACCAAACTAAATCAAATTTGGCATGTTGGCACAGACGTAATAGAAGGTTTGCAACGAAGCATAAAGTGCTGTGTTTGGATTCAGTCCCCGTAGTGGGTGCGGAAAGGCCAGCCAAACTTGTTGTAATTTTTGCACAATCTCAACCACCGACCAGTCACCCTTAGTTACTCAACATCAACTGGTCGCATTTTTATTTGAGTACCTTTTAACCTTACAATTACATCCAACCATCTCTAGCTGACCACTTCCAGAAATGTTGGTCTAAACCTGCTCTGTTTACAGTAGTAGTTAAACATGCTTCCATCTGTAATGGACAGTAATAAATAAACAGACTCTTGCAATGACCACACCAGCATTAGCACACAATGCCAAATTCGACAGCAACTTGACAGCCAGCACGCCAGTTTCCATTCTGTTTAGAGTGGCTGGCCTTCCTAGTTTCCATACAAAACGTGAGGTATTTTAAAACACTATCCTCAATGTCACATCTGTTCACAGCATCTAAAATTTGAAGGGGCTTAGCTAAATACTGATCACCACCTTCCTTTTATTTGCTTCCTCCACAGAGTCTCCTGTCTGTCCATGACACTGTTGCTCAGAGAGACTTTGAACCCACTCTGCCACCAATACCTGATGATGCACTGGACGAGGACGAGGATTCAGTCAAAATTGTTAGTCTAGTCAAAACCAAAGAACCACTGGTCAGTAAAAATGTCTTCATGCTTTTAAAGGTCACAGTAAAATGTTATTTATCTCCTGTTTGGCTCAAGTACTTTGACACACAGGCTCTCTTGCTAAGAATTAATGAGAATATAGATACCGCACCTGGTGGTTGGTGTAGCTAAGCCTAAAGACTGAAAACAGCAAGACATACTCTACTCAGAGACTTAGATTTTGCTTTTTTATTTTCTTGATACTACCAGAATGAGACTTAATGACTTGTTTATAGCATTGAAATTGTTAGTAGGCGAATTTTTTAAACCCATTCTTTCCCCTTTTTCCAGCCATGCTAGCTCAGATAGCCGTCTGCTGACTCAAGCAGCATGTTTATGTCATAGTACAGACATGCAGTGATATTAATATCTTCATTCAACTCTTAGCAAAGAAAGGAAATAACCAGCAATTACGTATTATGTAAGTATGACCTCTTAGTTGGAAGAACTTTAAGACTAATGAACATTTAAAAAAGTTTATTCCTTCCATTGTCCTTCCTTCCAAACAGTATAGTTTGCCTATACATACAAAATGTATTTTCCACTCTACTCATGTGAATCTCTTTCAAATTCTCCAAAAACAAGTCAAGTTATACTTTACAACATGTCAGTCTGTTTCTTATTTGGTCTACCTGGCCTTATTATGCACCTAAAACAAACACAAATGCAAGTATATAAGCTAAGACAACCATGTAACAGGGCAACTACACTCAAACATTTGTAATTTGTCCATCCACAATATCTGACACACACATGCAGTTCAAAGCAATAAACATATTCCAGGGACTCGGCATCTCAACAGGAATCTCTCTCCAGCAAGTGAATTTATGTCATGTTGTCAAACAGCGTGACTGCTAAAGCCTTGTATGCCAAGGTGCAGCAGGACTACAGCCCTTGGAATGACAGGAAACATAAGAAAGGTTCCTGCAGCCTGGATCTGCCTTACGTTTGGCCTGCTGCTCACTTTCCTCAACCCGGAATTTACAGTCAATTCTTCCACATCTTTGTTGCCATATATCTGATGTGACTGTCTATATGCATATGCACAGCAAAATTTAAATGAGTTCCTTTAAGAATGTATAGGGCATTTAAACATACTGGGATAATTTCTTTTCCATTCCTGATGTAAATCAAGTTGTTTCAAGGTCTTAATTATAGGGGCGCATCCATCAGCCAATGATGACAAATCCTCTAAATTTTCATAATAATAAAAGAATCCGATTTTTTTTTCACTGCATTTGGATCAAGATCTCCATTAAATACATACAGTGACAGACACTCATGGGGAACATGTGTCAGATGTGTTTCCACTCAAGCAGGTCCAGTAGTTCATTAGAAAATAGCAGAAATATGCCCCCACAAACAAAGTCAAGATTCCTGGATCCGCACCAAAAACTAAACATGTGTTTTATGGCCTGTGGCCTCACTTTCCACCAAAATTCACTGAAAGCTGTTGACAAGTTTTTGAGATATTCTTGCAAAGAATGAGACGAACAAACATGAGCCAGAAACACGAGCATTGTTGAGCAGATGAGCTGAATCGTTTTTTTAAATATAAGAATAAATTGGGCTACTTGTTGATGGAGTTTTTTTGTGTGTGTATGCTTGTGTGTCAGTGATTGAGCTTTCATGGGGGAATTTGCTGAGGACCAGTAATAAAGAACATACTTTTGTATTGATCACAAAGCTAGATTGGAGTGGGGGTGACCTTTGCCTGACATGGTCTCTTTGATCAATCCAGCATGTTCCCGTTTTCCAGACAACAGGGTTACACCCAAGCGTGAGCTGATTGTAGTCAACTACATTTCCATTGCGATTTGCTCCACGTCAATAACATCTGTTGAAAATAATGCTCATTCGGGAAACCTTTTCCAGCTCTTTGTGTGTGACATGAAGGCAGCTGGCTAAATGGTCCCGTCTCGATACAAACAACCTTCACTGGAATGAAGTGACTCTAAATAAGGAGCTTGTCTAGACTTTAATAGAATCAGCATGTTATTTTCATTGTTCATCCTTTGACCTCTTTGCCTCTGTTTGTCTGTCTTTTATTTACTGATTATCATCCACAAGGGGGCCACAATTAAGATGGATAAATCCACGGGGGCTATTGTTGTGGCAAGGATCATGAGAGGTGGTGCAGCTGATAAAAGCGGTAACTTGATAAACTTGCAGTTATTACAGTTGTGTTTACTCTGTATGTCATAAGGTTGTAGTAGCATAATCAGTATGCATGTGTTACAAATTTTAATTTGTGTTTTTCGACACCTTAAAGGCCTGATCCATGAAGGAGATGAGCTGAAAGAGGTGAACGGAGTCTCACTGGAGCGCAGAAAGCCAAAGGAAATCCCCTCTCTTCTGGTTAGTCTCACCTCCACTGTTCACATTGTTTTCTTCAGTGTCACCTTATAGGATTTTACTGTTTCCTTTTCTCATATTTCTCCCAAAGTTTTATTTCTTCTTTCTGATCTTGTAATTTAAGGGACAAAGCTGACATTGTTCTTTGTTTTTAAAAAATAATGTAAAAAGAATCTCATTAAAGAACAAAATGAAGCACAAGTTTATCAAATAACTCAATATCGTTCTACATCTCTGTCTGTAGACCTCAACATCCACCCTATTTGTTACTATTACTATTACTATTACTATCTACTATTGTTATTACTGAAAATGACAAACATTCAAAGTCACATAAATATAGTTTAAAAATCTTTGAGCTGTTCACTTTTAAGCTAATGTTTTTTAAACAGGTGTAAATAGTGCATTTGTATTTAACTATTTTCTGCTGTGGATAAATCCACATTTGGTTTACTAGTAGGTTTTATACAAGAACAGGATGGTTTTGGATTGACTCAGATAAACTTGCTCTGTGATTGTGATAATGAAGGAATATGCCACCCACTGCAATGCTGTGGATCATTTACTTTTAAATAGTTTTGTACAATAAATCTATATGGCACAGCAAGGTAAGATAGATATCAGACTAATGCTGCATAGGTAATTGTTGTTGGTAAAATCTATTAATTTTCATGAATTTATTGACAATATCCCCAGCATTACTGTAATGGAATATGAAGCTAGTGGTCAGTTAATCAGCTAGCTCAGCTTTATCATATAGACATGGGGTGAAATAGCTAGCTTAAAAAATATGCCAAAAAATAATCATTTTTATGCTTTGTTTTTACATGTTAATATTTGTACAGACTAAACAAATGAAATTAAAATGTTAAACACTATTCTTGATATGCATTGTGCAAAGCTGGTGTGTCACCCTTCTGGTTTTTATGATAAGCTAAGCTAAGCTAATCGACTGCTGGGTGAAACTTCATATTTACCATCTATCAGCAAATAACAAAAATATGTAATCAGTCTTTTTTAATGTTCTTCTGTAGGCTTGTTCTCAAGGTGAAGTTAAATTTAAAATCATTCCTGCCTCCTCCAAAGAAGAAATGTCATCAAATAAGAAGGTACAGTAAATATTAAGCACACATGTTCTATGCTGTGTGTATTTTAGGTTAGCATGCAGTCCGGCGCGTGGGGAACGCTGCCCACCTGGTTTTAGTAAAAAGAGATGAAATCATTTTGGTTATGTTCTGCGTCTTTGCCACAGTGCTGTCACTACAGCAGTACTATGTTGAAAGTAAATCCAAATCAGACAGTCAAGGGTAAGACACTAAGTTCACTACAATTTACAGCTTTTATAAAATTTATTATCGTTTTGCACACATCGCGTGCTGAGCAGCATCAACTTGATTTAACATAAGCTGTAAGCCTTATGTGGAAAAATTAGAGTTTCAAAATCCTGTTTGCATACAAAGAATTCTCAGCCAGTACGATCATATTTAATACATGTAGTGGGTGTCCAAGCTGGAAACTGAGCATTTGTAAAGGATCAAGACAAAAGACAAATTATTTTCAATGACCTTAGTCATTTCTCAAAAATGACACAAACATGTAAAAATAGAAAATATGCAGGCGAAGATGGGTCAACTGCCAGCATACAGAAGAAGTTTACAAAGCTGCAGTAGAAAAAAGAATAAATCAAAATATGACAGATATATGTGTTTGCTTTTCTTGTCCCTTGTTTGTTTGTTGAAGGCAAAAACATTCGATGATTTTCTTTCCCCAGCTGTTTTTGCGAGCTCTCTTTGACTATGACCCTGAAGAGGATCCCGCTGTTCCGTGCAAGGATGCAGCTGTGGCCTTTAAAAGGGGCGACGTCCTCCAGATCGTCAACATGGAAGATGACACCTGGTGGCAGGCCTGTCACCTCGGGGACAGCAACACTCGGGCAGGGCTCATCCCTTCACAGCAGCTCCATGAGAGGTGGTCATTTTATGGTTTTTAGCGGTTAGCCAAATGTTTGCCCACTTAAAAACACTGTTTAATACCCATTTAAATTAAATCCTTGTTTTATTTGGCTTTCTACAGGAGAGTTGCCCTGCAGCGACCTAGAGCCTTGTTCAAGCCTCGACAAGTAAAGCCACCAGGTGATGAGTCAATGTCCATAAAATCCCTACACCTGAAAAGAATAAAAACTTTAAAACACTTTCCAATAAACATATTAGAGCTGCTTTAGTGCAACGCTGAGAGGTGGACAGGTCATGTCTGGAGATCACGGTCCAGGTCACGAACATGGGTGAGCTCTGCTGCCCTCCTGTTGTACTCACTGCCTTTTTTTTCTCCACATGCTCCACAGATGAGACAGAAGGTACTGTCTGTTTGAATTTACTTTTGAAAACTTGCCTTCTACATGATTTACATGATATGATAGATATGTGTATTTAAGGTTTTCGGTTGGGGTTTTTAGAGATTTAAAGAGGTGAATTATCCAGAAATAATAATCATGTAACGCTCCCTGAACCACATTTCCAAAATGGAGAGGAGTCTTTAAAATGTTCCTGCGTTGTAACTGAGCTGGTTTCTGCCCTTTTGTAATGTGCTAATTTTTCGTTAACGATCACTTTGTAAGAGTAAGGTGGTTTTTAATATCCTTAAATTGTGGATATCAATTCTAAATAAAACTATTATTAGAATTTCCAAAGCAAAATACAGTCTTATTAGGATATTTGGGTCAGAGCATATGCTAATACTTAAGAGTATGAAGTTTCAGAGCAGCACACATTTCATCCCCTTGTGGTTTGTGTCCATGATTTCCTCACTCTTTCCTCTTCTCTTTTCCTGGTTTTCCAGTCGTGGAGGATGTCAACTATGGAGCTATAACAGGGATCCACATTGGTAAGGGGTTTGACTTGTTTCACTTAGATCACTCTGATAGTGGAGAGGGGACCAGTATGAAAACAGTAAAAAAAGAAAACTCACCGCAACAGATATTTACTTCACTTAAAGTAATGCTACCAGTGTAGAAACACTCTGCTTGCAAAAAAGTATTAGCATTAAAAAAATACTTTAGAGAGCTTACTATAAATAAATGTGCTCAATATTCAGAATGCCTTATTTCAAAATCATGTATATAACATTGTTAAATTGTAAATAATTAGTTAAAAAATGTTGACATCATTTTAATGTTGCAAGTGTAAGGGCAGATTTTAATTCTGCTATGTAGCTTGTACATTTCCCCCTGTGAGTTAAGGTTCATCATAATACATACTGACTCTTAATTATTATTTATTCTATTATTTGTTGATTATATTAAGCATTAATCAGAATAAGTAACAAGTAACTAAAGTTATCAGTGCTGAATAAGGTGCTTCTCCCTCTGAAATGTATTAGGCTAGATGAGAAGTTAAAAATAACATAAAACAAAATATAATAAAGTCAAGGAGAATAAGCTCTTACAAACCATACTTTGGTAAACTACTTAGTTTGGTTTCACCACTGTTGTACATGAAATGAATACAAAAATAGATGGAGAAAAACCAGCAAAAAAAGGAGACCCTGGCTGTACTTTCACTACAAACCAGTTCATATGATGATGTAGTTTTGTGGTTTGGAGATTTGTGGAAGAAGACTGGAACAGCAAATGTGGTTTCAGCCTTCCCATTTATCCCATTTGTCTTGATCTCATGGATTGGATGTGATGTGCTGGATATAATGTGTGTACATACGAGCAGTGCAGTATGTTCATATGGGGCTGTGCACTTAAGACTGATAGTAAAAAGGCTCCTTGCATCTGTACACGGCAAGTTAATTACAGATGTTGCAGTATATCAGTTGAGTCATATGAATTTAATAACCTGCATTTCATTTTATCTGGGGCCAACTTCCACCTGAGGACGTGGTTCAGACTCTGTGTTTCCTCTTTGTCTGGTATGTAAACCCTTATTGATGCTACACAATGCATGACTTCATGCAGAGCAATCAGAGGAGAGAGTGAGTGGATAAGAGGGGAAATGGTGCAGTTACATGTATACAAAACATGATGAGGAAGGCAAACCATTCTAACGGCTCATACTCAGACTGCCTTTACTGACTGATTTTTAGGATTGTCCATGGATATCAGACTGGTAAAAAGTTAAAGTCTGATATCATTTGAAATACTTTTGCTCTCTTGCTGAGAATTATATTATAGTGTTAAAATAATACTGGTCATGTCTGTCAATAATATATGAGGCTAAAGTGACAGTTAACTCAGCTTAGCATAAAGCCTTAAAGGGAAGAAGTGTACAGCTACTATAAAACCCAACTTGTTTTTACACTTCTGTTTTTGTTTTGGTAAAATGTGATATAATTGCTAATAAGTGAGGGTTAAAGGTGCTGGTAGACATTTTTTAGCTAGCTGCCAGCAGTTTTCTACCACCCATCCGCCTTTTGTTAAGCCAGTGCTTCTCAAAATAGTGTGCCATTAACTCTAATTATTAGAGCGTGCATGAAGTACTATGAACAAACACACAAAAGACACAATGGAAAAATATTTAACAGGGATGAAAAGAAACATGCTCACTGTAGCCATTAATCCTGACTTCATCATTTTGATAAAAAAAAAATCAGCACAGTTTGTTTTATTCATTTTAGTTTTGTAGGTTAAAGTGTTTTATATGTTGTGCTCCTGAGGTAATGGTGCTGATCAATTT
>JAPZDY010000004.1:5660375-5691710 GCA_029783645.1 Ctenochaetus hawaiiensis | reverse complement strand
ACACACACACACACACACACACACACACACATGTGCCAAACTATCCAAACAAGAAGAGATATATGTCCTTCCACTGTGTTTTTTACAGGCCTCCTGGCTGCTCAACGTAGGTATGTTCCCGGCTAATATCAACAGTTGAGTCGGTGAACACGTCACAGAGGGACAGGAGTAAATGGTGTGTGATAGCATGTAGCATTCTTCAACCACTGCCGAGGAATGTGAGCGAGGAATTTACGGCACCTAACGGGGATGCTTCTGCTCCATGTGTTTTTCAGCTTTGAAACCATTGAAATTCAACCTTCCCACTGATACTGCAGAGTTATGAACAGGGACGAGAGTTATTGGGTCCTTTAATATGTTTAACGGTTGAACAAGTGCCGCTCGGATTTTAGCCATAACCTTCAAAAGTTTCATCGGGGGGGGGGCAGGAAAAACACATTGCATCGCATATGTTTGCCTGAAGATTGTTAAATTATGATTGTGTTTGGTAAAGTCATTACCGTAGATCCAAACAGTCTTACATAAGAGTGTTTGGATGTTTGGAAGCGGAAAAACATACGTGGTTGACAATTAAAGTTGAACCACTGAGTTTTCAAATACTAGGCCTTGTGCCTGCATGTTGTCATATAATTACACTAATGAAGACGATTCAGTCAGATCCCACTTTTATAATTGTTCACAATACCGGTTGCTCCAAAATGGACAAAAACTAAAGCAAATATGAGCATTCTGGTTTGGATTATATCTGCTCACACTGCAGACGGAGCAAAAGATGCACAATTCTGACACTCAAATGCACATGCTAAGACACTTTCCGACTCAAAAATCTGTCAACTGCATATGCAACACCAGCTGAGGACCATGAAGGCAGGGATCAATTTCATTTTCCAGCGTTTGTTTTGACTTTATTATAAGCCAATTTGTACTGAAATCCATTTTAACTCAGCAGGATTCGGTGCCTTACACGAGGCACAGTTATGGTGGGTTTATTAGAAACCATGTAATTACACCTATAAATTTCCAGAATCCCCTGGTAAAACATGTATTATTGCTGACACGATTTTTTAGCAAAAACCACAAGCTATCCATATGCCTCATATAGAAAATATGAGAGCATGTCAAACTGCTTAGCACAGGCTGCAGTCACACCAGACAAAATCTCACTAGTAAATCTAATGACCGCATTTGCTGTTATTCTTACATGTGCAATATTTTTCATATTGCTGGGGTGCTACCGGGGCTGCTGCTCTGCACGCCTTTCCTCACACAGCTCTCCAGAGAAGTGATTGGACGGCAGGAGAGCCAATGGGCGGCTGAGCAGCAGGTTATTTGAACTCTCCACACGGAGCTCAACTAAACCAGACAACATCCACTGGCTTTTCAAACATTATTCTCTCGTAAGAGTCTGTCATCATCAAATCTGCTCAGCCACTGCACCACAGAGCACAGAGAGAGGAGCAAGGAACATTTTTTTTTAACCCTTTTTTTAAATAACCTTTACATCATTTGGCCCAGAATGGAAACTTGTTGCTTCTACTCACATCTGGAAGTCTACTGATGCACCTGTTGACTGAGGAAAACTCTTTGTGTTTAACGATGAACAAAGTTGCTGTGATGAAGTCAGACGCGCTGCTTCACTTGAAGGACAGCAGGAGAGCAGAGGAGAGGAGCAGACTGGACTGTGTAGACTTACCTCAGAGCAGTTTAACAGGTGGGAACGGCACAGACTTGCTGCGATGCCAGGACATCACGGAAAACAGCTCTCCTATCAAGTACAGGAGATATGGGTATGTCCTTTTCATCTGGGTTGGAAATACTGTTTTTATGGTAGATAAGCAGGTAAAGAGGTGCTCCTATTTTGTATAACAGTTGTAATGTGTATCTTAATGCAGTTATACTTAAAGAGCAGTATTTCAAAGTCATCTAAAAGCCGTGGTTATTTTATAAACTGACCTTTTGTCAGGCTAAAATGTTTTTTGTTCTGCTTTCACAGAGCAGATGAGTTCTTTGCAGTTCTTTACACATGAGAGTTATAGACAGAGATACTCCAACATAGTGCTTAATGATTAAAATACACTGAGAGGATTGTAGGTGGTCTTTGTGAATCTATCAGGCACCCTCTGATTCCTCCAGGTCTCGTCTGGGTGGGGTCAAAGTTCGCCACAAGAGACAGGTGTTGCAGGACATGGCTCGGCCACTGAAACATTGGCTGTACAAACACCGCGACAACCCCTACCCCACCAAGACAGAGAAGGTCCTGCTGGCCCTGGGCTCACATATGACACTAGTGCAGGTGAAAAAATGACTGCTGGGATTTGTTGATATTGAATTTTATGAGCTTAAGTTAGTGATGTTCTATAACAAAGTGAATCTGTGCAGGTTTCGAACTGGTTTGCCAACGCCCGGCGGAGGTTGAAGAACACTGTGAGACAGCCAGACCTGAGCTGGGCACTGAGGATCAAACTGTACAATAAATACATCCAGGGAAATGCTGAGCGTCTGAGCGTGTGCAGTGATGACACCAATTCAGATGGTACAAGCTATTTAAGTTTATCACTCTACAATTATATTTATATAAAAAACTGAAGAAAAACTGAATTCAGACCTAAAACTTTCCCCTTTGAAACTGCCGTATAGATCATTGTGTGTGCAACATCTTGGGCTTTACATCAATATGACTCTTTTTTACCAGCACAACATGATAAAATAAATCACAGTTATGTTTCCTTTGCTGCAGATGAAGAGTGCCCCTTACAGACGCCTATCATCCAATCAGAATTTGGCAGGTCATCTCCCCACAAGAGCGTGCTCAAGAAACAGGCCGGCGTGCTCACCATGGCAGACTCCGCCAACAGTGATGACAGCACGTCGCCTCCATCCAAGTACAAGAGCAGTTTACTGAATCGGTATCTGAACGACACCCTGCGGCACATGATGGTGACGAAGACCGATGGCGTCACCTCGGCCCACAAGAGGAGGAGCCACTCTGAGTCGTTCAGCTCCAACGAATGTGATCGAGACGTCGTCTCCCCAGCTTCGTCTTACGAAACTGAGGCCAACTTCGTCTACCATATGGGTGAGAGCTATCAGTTTTTGTCTCTGTGCAGGTCAATACTGGACATTAAAGCAGTATAAAGAGTGGGAAATTGGCCTTAAAAATCAAATCTGCACTCAGTATGAGTATATAAATTAAGGAAAAACATGTTTAAAAGCAAATACTCGTTTTATGCATAAATTAATGGTAAGTTTGGCCATAAAAAACATACATTAAAGTACATTAGGAGGAAAAGAGATGATAGCTCCCCCTTTTCCACAGAAATAATTGAAGCATCTTTATTGTTAATTGTAGATTTATATTAAATGTGAGGTAAAATGACACTTTAACTACTCTGCTTTCCTTCAGTACATTTTTAACACACCACAGTGTATAGTAAAATAAGAACAGACCGAACAGAAACTTCCACATGGCTCCTCAGAGCTCCATGACATTAATAAATCTCTGGCATTCCACTGAAAGTCAGAAGCTCTGCAAGATTCAATTATAAAGTTACAGCGAAATTGGGAGGGAGTCTGACACCTGGGTGCCCTTTCAGACCTATAGGGAGCACAGCATACTGACAACCCTCAAATCCGCTCATGTACACCAGCCAAAGCCTTTACAAATAGCACTAATAAAGACTCGTGCAGACGCTGAAATCTCTCATTTTAAATTTGGATGGAGCTCGTGCTGGCTGCCGCTGCAAGCCACAAATATCATTTCCATACACTAGAATGTGCCATTTGTTCCGCTTCAGCTTCTTGCCATGGTGGAAATGTCCAGTCCAGTCTCAAGGACAATTACAGAATGTCTGAGAATTTATTCCTCCCAGGGTGAGAAGTGGAAACCTCGGCCAAATGTAGAAATGGAGCAGTCTGTCAGTAAAGCGCTGAAGACGTCTCGTAGAGCGACAGTCAGAGCTGCCACTCAGCTGTGAGGCAACGCAGGGCAAGATCACTCACATCCATTTGGCTTCTCCCGTCAGTGTTTGAGGGTGCAGCTTCGCTCCCTTGACTCGTGTGTGCTTTGGCAGGCTGCTTCTCCCAAGTGTTACTTTCCTGCTCAGAATCAACTAAATTTACTTTCTATCATAAGAGTTGTGAAAAGCTTTTTGTAACCAGCTCTACTTTTTAACATATCTCATAAGTTTCACTCTAAATTAAACAAGGCGTGCTTTAAGTTCCTTTCATATTATTTTAGAACCACTTTCCTGGCAAACATTAAATCCTGGTCCCAGTCTAAAGGTTACCTAATAGATGTTTTTGTAGTCTGTGACAAAGCTTAATCTGTATCCGTGAAACTGATTTTTAACCTCAACTGGCCAACAGTTTGGTAATTAAATAACTACATTCTTCAAAACTTCAACAGGCTCAAATATTCAAAGAAAAAGTGAACTAGTTAAATAGTATTTTGTCAAAATACAGCCTTGATCAAAGTATTGAACAAATATGCTACAAGTGTGCAAACATATTGAATAGTGTTGATCTAATTGTCAGTGCCACACTCATGCTTGTATGCACAGTCATCATTGTCTGTCTCTTTATGTGTATTTGGATGGAAGACTTGAGTTATTGAAAGTCAGGATTAATCAGACTAATGTATCTTCTCACCAAGTATTTACAGAAAATGTCATTTCTGTGGATTCAAGGCATCAAATAGATTTTGTATTGGCATATAGTTAATAAGCCAAACTTATTTTCACATCTTCATACCAGGACATACTAGGCTTATTAAGGCTCCTACTGCTTTTCTGCCTCTGATTTGTTGTCTTCATTGGTTGGGTTTGACTGGGAATTAAAAATTTGGGTCGAGCATCAAGGCTGTATTACGTGTAGCTTTGGTTGAGTCTGTGTTTTTTCTTGTGGTTGGCTGTACAACAGGCAGCAGCAGCAGTGCTGATAAAGTGGATTTAGAGCTGCAGTTTCCCTGGTAAACACAACAACATGTTCAGATGTCATTTCCCCTCTGCAAGTCTGTTTCTGCTCCTCTCGGGGCTCCTCTTCTCAGGAACAATTCTCAGCTGCTACATTCATAGGAATGAGCGAGGTCTCTGTAATTAATTCAGGATCTCGATCCCTCAGTCCAACAACACTAATGGCACAACATCATTCCTTAAACGCCTGAGTCCAGACCAACAATAAATTCCATACCACTGATTATCACTTATGTCAGCTGCGTGGCCTTCTCTGTATTGCCTCCTTACAATTAACTAGAAAAGTGATAAAACTCAGACACTGAAACACATATGACCCATAATATATAAATAAAAAGAACTATGGACACCACTTCACATGTAAAATATAATAATAAATAATTAATTAACGAACACCTAAACAGAATAAAATATCATCAAACGAATGAACAATACAGGGGCTGAAGCCACAAAACTACATATTAGAGCAAAGATAGCTGCAAAGGTTTTATACACTGCATAGTGTTCATAAACAAAGTAACATTTCCAGGTACAGCAGTGGATGTATACTTACATGTCTAAATGTCATTATCTGAGCCTTGTTCTGGGTTAAGTCTCAGCAATCTGCTATGGCTTCAGCTTCTTTGCTTGACAGTAAACTATTTAAATTATTTTTAATTATTTCACTTATTTTTCTTTTTATTAGTCTTTATTAAGACTAAGCACACTGTCATTACAAATAAAAATTAAACAAATAAACATATAATATGTTAATTAGTGACCGTAGAGGTTGTTTGACCAGTTAGCCCATTTTTCTTACTTTTGGATGGAGCCAGGCTAGCCGTTTGCTCTTTTCAGTCTTCATGCTAAACTGAACTAACAGTTTTTCTGGCTGTATATTGATATTCATGGTACAAACATCAATCTTCTAATCTAGTTTAGGGCCAGAAAGCAAATAAGTATATTTCCAAAAATGCTGAGCTATTCCTTTAAACATGTTTTTACTCTCTGCCTTCAAATCATATTTCTTTTGGAGTATTCGGGGGGTTCTTTATGTCATCACACACTATGTGGGCAGCACTGTTGAAATGTTTGTGCAACCTTTTAATGTATCCCTGCTGGTTATATTAAGGGTGTTTGCAACACAGTACGGCTCCTCTGTGGAGGTTGAAGTGGAAAGTCAAGCTGCCAGATTCATGACAGGCTCTAACGCTATTAACACGTTTATACTCCACCCGGGAGACGGCTAAAACAGTCACTAAACCTCAACTGATAGACTAATAAGTGATGCCACTGCACACTGTCCTACAAAGATATTTTAAATGCAACAGTTTGCATCCCACAGGCAGTAAAAGTTTGGTGTATGTATAAATATTAGCAATGTTTCTGTTTACTGTGCAGAAATGTGAGAATAGTTACACCATTTAATATGGTACTTGTATCAATTTCTTTATTTCCCTTGAAGAGGCAGGAGAGTCATAAATTTGACCAGCATCATGCTTTATTGGATGCAAAGCGGCAAAGATGGAATGCCTTACTGTGCTTTCCTCCCATTTCACTTTAAATAAAAACATGCGTGCTGAGAGGGGAGTCTCTTATCCACAGATGCATATCCTTGTCAGGGAAATAAGGTGTGCAGTGTTTCCTCAGTACAGTTGTACTGTGTGTATCCCAATGACAGCTGTGAGAGGTCTGAAAGTCATTGACCCATGGATCATGAGAGGATTTAAACTGGTTCTGTGTGACAACATCCAAGACTTTAGAGCCAATGCAGATATTATTTGACACACAAAATTGTATGTTTCATACAAATTTAAATGAGCTAATCCACTTTTTATCTGAGAGTTAAATGCGGGGTTAATACCTCTCTCTGTCTTGAGCTACGAGATTGTTAGCTTAGCTTAGCATAGCACAAAGAGAGGCAGCGGGGAGACACAATTAGCCTAGCTAAAGCAGGCAAAATTGGCAAAACTCATAACTTGATGTTTATACAGAGATGTAATGACATAGCAGTGCCAGAAAGCAATGAGTAGGCCTATTATTAGATACAAGTTCTGTAAGATTAATATTGTTCAGAGTCAGGCTTGCTGTTGTCCCCTTGTTTTTAGTGTTTATGCTAAGCTAAGCTCAACAGCTGCTTGCTGTAGCATCAGACTTGCTGAACAGACAAGAGTGGCATCGAGATTCTCATCTAACTCTTGCCAAGAAAATTAATGTTACAGATTGAACTATATCTAATATGTAAAAGAATGAGGTTAAATAAAAGCTCGAACATGAAATTATATTGCACCTCTGCAGTGCGATGTAATACTCTGTCAAGCAGTCAGCCGCCCCATTAAACATGTAAAATTTTGATGTAACTGATCCCTGTTATAAATTTGAGGCTCACCATAGGTAAAACAATGTTTTTCTTTGAAACAAATACAATAGACTTACTGAACGAATTATCTTGGCAAACCATGTTATGGCTAAAGAGAGAAATGCTCAGGGACGTTCAATGGTAAAAAGGATAAAAACGGTAAAATGATTTACCATCAATAAGTAGTTGCTCTTGGCTCCAGCCTGGCTAAAGTAATCTGAGATGGGGATGTTTCGGGCTGTTAGCACTGAAAGACTGTGTTTCACAGTGGACCTCTAATTTCTCTGTCTATTGCTCTCGGAAGAAAAAAGCTTGACCACCTTATATCTGCTCCAATGAAGAAAAAAGGCAATATTCCAAAACTGAAAAAAAGGAAAATATGTTCTACATATAATGCACGCTTATACACAGACCACAAACAGAAATTGCACAAGCAATATAATATCTCTCCAAAGTCCTATTTTTCCTCCTACTGCTTTTGAAAAAGCCAAAGATAGGGTCATTTAATTTGAGGGCATTGTGAAATAAAGCCAGATCCTTCCCTCTTTGAAGGAAAATTTAATCAAGTGCTCAAACAAAAGAAAGATAGAGATGTGCAGGGACAGCTTAAGGAATGACACATTGACACAGCTTTATAGGTGCTTGCACAGTTTGAAACCAAAAAACACAGCTTTAGTCCTCATAACACGATGCACAAATCAGTTTTTTCCCTCTCAAAAGCTAAAGAGAAACCCTGCAATGCATTTGTTTTGGCCAAAGTAGCTGAGCATATACAGGCCGGTGCACTTCACTGAGTTAAACTCCTCTGGCACTGTAAAACACATCCAAAGAGACATACTGACAAGCAGTAACTGAATTCACAGAAGTAGTAAAAGTAAGAGTTTTACATACTTGCACTTGGACCTTAAAAAAAACCTTAACATGGACAAACAAACTTGTAACTCATGCATACAATCATCTGTGAATACACACATTAAGGTCCAGTAAGATTTAGTGGCATCTAGTGGTGAGGTTGCAGAATGCACCTGAATGAATATCCCTCCGCTCAGCCTTTCCCTCCAAGCATGCAGGAGAACCTATAGTGGCAGCAAAATTCACTAAAAATGAAAAATGCCCTCTTTATAGCCAGTGTTCGGTTTGTCCATTCTGGGCCTCTGTAGAAACATGGCGGGCTCTGTGGAAGAGGACCTGCTCTCTCTGTAGATAAACAAGGCTCATTCAACGGTAATGAAAATATGAGTCTTATTTTTAGGTGATTACACACTAATAAAGACATATTTATGTCTTATTAAATTTCTGCCAGTTCCTACTAATACAGTCCTCTAAATCCTACACAATGGACCTTTAATACTCACATGTGCCACACATTAAAAACTCCCATACATTAATACTATTTATAAATAAAATACGGTCAAAAAAACTAATCAAACAACGATTGTCCCATGAATTTTTTTCTGTTTGCAATTTCACTGCTATCATGTAAACTGATTGATGGCATACTTAGGTGAGTCTTTCTCCTCTCTCTTGCAGATACAATGGACTATGCTTCAACTAAATGTGACAGGTAAATGTAATTATTCATTGCTCAACCTGGAAGTAAATCAGCTGTTTGCACTCTTGACTTTCATCAACTTGAAAAGTAATACTTTTAATAATCCTTCTTGGAAGTTGTTCTTGAAATTGAGCCACCACCTCTAATTCATCCATATTATTTTGGCTTTACATCAAGAGAAGCAAATGCACCATCTCTGCTTTGGATTTTTAAAATTGCTCTTCATCTGTTTTTTTTCAAGGTTAATTTAGGAAAGAGGTGAGATGATAGTAAATAATGTTCTTCATGTGCAGCTGTTTTGCTTTTTATGTATTTACAGGGATCAGCAGCAGGACCGAGGCCAGCAGAGGCGAGTCGATCAGGGCTGGAGGGAGATCCACGCCGCTGTGGCTCTGACCAGCTTGGCTCAGGGACAGAGCTGCACAGCGGATCAGAGCGGCGTATCCGTGTCTGGCGCTGGCACGGGGCAGAGCTGCACCCGAGAGCCCTTCTTGGTTAGGCGGACCACTATCAAAGACAGGATGTGTGCCACAGGACCTGCCTCTGCACTGAGGCAGAGCTGCACCAAGGGGCCCACTCTCACCAGCCGAATCATCCAGAAATCCTCTCACATCTCTGAGGTCCAGACTGTTAACGTGGCCCTGGCAAACAGTGTGTAGGCATTTAATTGGAGCATCTGGTCTGACCACATCGTTCCATATGGGAATACCAGATGCTTAAGTGTCTTGCAATATATGTACAGCCTTTGTTATTTTGTAATGCTGATAAACTCTGACATTTTAAAATCATTTTTTTACATTGTAAAATGGAAAAACTGACCCAACGTTGAATATTTTCTACTGTTTTTGCCATGTTTCTAATGTCTTCCTATTGCCGCCTGTTGCAGTAAGTTATATTAACTTCCATGAGACTGGATTATTATCCAATGCAAAAATTTGACAGCAGCTATTTGAATAAACCCAATGTGAAATCTTTTGACCAGTCGTTTGCTTTAAATCACTGCTTTGCAACGCTAAAATGCAGTTATTTTTTACTGAACTGTATTTAGTGGTCATTCTTGGAGCAGGGTACTTTGGTTACAGTTCTTCTGAGGAGCTTTAGTCGGAATAAAGTGTTTACAGTTGGACAAGAGCAATCTTGGATATTTTGTTGGATTTTTGTTGCAGCGCATCCTAGTGAATCGGTAAGAGACCATTAAACATGATGTGCAAGGCTGTAAACTGAGGCAACACACAGTGCAGTTCCTTGATACAAAGATAAAGCTGCTGCAGGCTAATAAGTATTTGAATATTAAAAGATCAAATGACTATGTGTGTGTGTAGGGTGAGTGGGTGAAATTCATAACAGGGCTGGGTGCAGTCATGTGATCACAGAGTTTGTGGCCTCCAGTGTGAGCTTATCAGACCCGATCAGACTAAACAAAAAAAACACTGGTAATCTAAATTTAGTATGTCAGTTGTCCACAGAGAAGGAGAGACACAATACATATATGAGGGGAGGAGCTCATCTTATCATCACAAGTAATTCTTCCTGCTCATTTAAGTTGCATGAAAAGCATAAATTCTTGAGATTACTATAATTATTATCACTAGAAGTAGAATTTTTATTATTATGGGCAGAGGGGCGGAATCATTTGACGAACTGTGTGGAGACACAGGCTTCTGGTTGGAACAGCCAGGCTGCTGCTCTATCGCAGCACATCATGGCACTTCTGTCTCACCTCCTGTATCACTGTGGGACAGCACCAAAACTACAGATACAGTAAGCAGTTCCTCAGTTAGCATATAATGTTTAGAAACTTGCTAAACAACCAGGTACTTTTCTCCTCATGACTTATCTTAGTGAGGAAGAAAAGCAGAGCTAAAAGGAGAGTGAATATGGTACTTTTACTTGGTAGGTGACCATGAATACTACTCCAAATGAATGCTTGTTGCTCCATGCTAGCAATATGTATACATATGCTACTGCTAGCTTACAACTTCCGTATCAACCAAATGGGTGATGTCAGTGTTGAGTTTACAGTTTGTTCCCGCCGCCACCAAGTGGCCTAGCAGCCACCTAATGCAGCTTCAACTTTTAGGAAAAGTTCCTCCCTTATGTCCTTGTGTTAACGTATTGTACAAAAATAATGAGGGAAGTGGCTCATAATTGTGATATTTTAAGAGCCAAATCTTCATTTTCTTGAACAGCAATCATCTTAATGATAAGTGAGACAAACGACTATCATCTGTTTTCAATGTTTAAACAAAGCATAAATGCCAAATGAGATTTCAAGAATTTTCTGACCTCAATATAGAGTCAATGTATGTTATTGGAAATAAGGAGAACACATGGGCTTTAAGAGGATGTCTGGTACTTTAAAGAAAGACTTGTGGGGAGTATCCTGTTCCATCTGAGGACATCCTGACACCAATCTTAAGCTTGTAATCACACTCTGTCCTCTGGGGCTTTTTTATAAAACATGATTAACAGGATTTTTCCGCTTGCGTCCTGGTTATGTTCTGTGTTTTGACATTTTGTGCAGAGAATGCTTTCAGTCGTGCTTGTAAGACAGGATAGTCATCAACAAAGTATTATGGAAAGAGAACCTCACTCCTGTTTCCACTGTAAACCTGCTTTTGATTAGATGGGCTTCTGCACGGAATGGAAACTAAATGGCAGCTCTCAAATGGCAATTAAACAATAATTAGTCTTGAGTGACGGCATCTTGAGGTTGTCATTTATTTCAGTTTGAAACAATGCAAACGTTACTGGACCATAACCATAGCAATTGCCGTTTAATGTTAAGGCAGATATCAGTTATTATATTGCTGAATATGATTCAAACAGGTGCACAGCAAAAGCAGCACATTCTACACAAGAAAAATTCAAAGAAATAGTGACATAACATCAAAAAAAGGTCAGGAATGCTCTCATACTATAATGTGTGAGAAATGCCTTCATTAATTCATTGAAACACAATACCACACAAGAACTACAGAGTGAACGGGAAGAAAAACAAGTTGACAAGGTCAAGCTGAGACTAAATGACATTTTGCCAGAGCAGATAACAGGTAACAAACTGAACTCAAGTTAGTAAAAGAGCATTTTTCATTGTGAGAGCTCTTAATACTGTAAACCTTGGACTTTTTTGGAAGTTATGGTCCAGATCAGACATGCAAGAACAAGACAGGTTTTACTTGTCAAGTATTTTTCAATTGACAAAGGGGAAAAACAAAGGGAAATCAGTCCACTTGGTAGCCAAATGTACACAGAATTTGATGGAAATTGCAATCAAATGAATAATTAATTCGTACTACTAATAATAATAGTAATAACAAATTGATTAAAAGCGACAAATAAACATGTATCAGTAACTGGGGTCCATTGTGAAATGTCTTATTTTGGCATTCACAGTGTTCTGGTGCATAATGACAGATGTCAAATGGAGTTCAACACGCACTCTACAAAACACATCTCCTCCACCTCTACCCTTATTCCAAATGTATGTATATATGAAAACAAGGTTGCAAATGTATATACTGGGGAACATTTTGTACTTTGACTTTGCAGCTACATAGAAGTCGACATTTACAGCCCACAAATCATAAGCAGGAAGCTGCTGTTACATGTACTGTAACGTACAAATTGGTTCATGTTATAGGCACTATGCTACTATCCTGATCACTTAATATACAACAGAATCACTGTTGCCAGTATGATAAACTCAAACCAGACATGAACCTCGCATGACCTACACTTGGCATTGTTGTGTCAGTTTTAAAACACTATGCGTCCTTTAACAAGAGGCTTTTTTGCGTGATCCTTTCATTCTTGT
The DNA here is from genome assembly GCA_029783645.1 of Ctenochaetus hawaiiensis. Taxonomy (NCBI): domain Eukaryota; kingdom Metazoa; phylum Chordata; class Actinopteri; order Acanthuriformes; family Acanthuridae; genus Ctenochaetus; species Ctenochaetus hawaiiensis. The sequence goes on along the minus strand of JAPZDY010000004.1, from coordinate 5,679,033 downwards.
TTTAAACAGAAAGTAGTGACATCTGAGAGATAATGGTTGAAAAAGGAAGTGTGCAAACAGCAAAGTCCTTTCGACTGATAGATAGACTCCACCAACAACTTTTTTTTGTTTTGTTTTTAAAGTACTCGCCAGTTCCACCTCTCTTTCTCTCTTTTATCCGTTCTGTTTCTGGTCCGTAGTCGCTCCTATCAGGTTGGTGCTTTTTGGTTCTGTCCAGTTTCAGGGTATGGAGCAGTATCCGCCACACGCCCTGCCGCCTCCCTGCTGCTGGTCCCCCAGACGGAGCTTCTGACCCTGGTTTTCGCTTTCCCAAAGTCCTGGAGTCTGGAGGATCTTCTCCACAAGCTCCTCAAAGGCACACTGGACGCCATCTTTGGTCTTCGCACTGGCCTCTGAACAAAGAAAAGAGGATCACCAAGATCAGTAACAAACGTCGAGGAGAACTTTTACACACAAAAAGAAAGAAAATCCTACACGTCAGCTTTTTAATCCAAAACAGAGGAAAACATCTGTCTTTTCATCATGTAGTAAAATTAATAACAGAGATTTAAAATATCCCCATGTTGACTAACATGACATATTATGTATGAAATTACTTCATTTAAGAAGCAGGAGACATCCTGCGGGATGAAGACATCATCATGGCAGATTGAATCAGCAACATATCTACTTGCCTGGCCCTTTTCAAAACCCCTTAAATCCGCCATTCTAAAATGGAAACTCCACAGAAATGTTAACCTAATTTCCCAAAGAGGGGCACATTGGAGATGAGAATCAGGAACACGTGCAGACATGGATCAGATAAATGAAAGCTTGCTAGATTTGAATCATTACGCAGTTTTTCTTGAGTAGCCGCATCTTTCAGCGCAGCTCTTACAGTACAGACTCGAAAATGCTGGAGCAGTCTAAACAACGCAACAAACCCCAACTAAATGCATGACTTACTAAGTGATGTCTTGACTTGTTCCAACTACGCAATCACTGCCCTGACTTAAAGTAAAGCATGGTTTGTTTTAATGGCTCGAAGACACAGTTAATGGCTTTATTAGTTTAAATGACCATGTCTGGGTACATCTGATCTCACTCTAACATGGCTACTTACCAATGAATAGCATAGAGTGTTTCCTAGCAAATTTCAGCCCCTCGTTTCTGTCCACTTCACGGTCGTCCTAAAAACAAAACCAGATATCCTATGTTATTTTCTCTAAATGGAATACACATGGAAAAAGATCAAGTTTTTAAACATCATGTGCTACACATGTATAACAACACAAATGGCTGGTAATTATATTTTAAAAAAACTCTTTGATTAATATGATAAGATTTTCTATGTTTAACTTTAATAATGTGAGGGAAATGCCTTACTGAGCCTTTTAGCTGAATATCCTGAGTATAAACAATCAGAAAAGAAAGATCTTGAGCTGTATGTCAAAGAAGGACAAGCAACAGACTCACCTTATCAATTTTGTTCCCAACAAGCATTTTTACAATGTCGTTACGTGTAGTGTAGGTTTCCAGTTCATTCAGCCAGTTTTCCAGCTTTGTAAAAGTGTCGCGCTTTGTGACGTCATATACTGTCAAAACCATGCAAACAGAGTAAAAGAGTTGCTATTTTATAAGAGCATAATAATATCTTCATTTTAGTGATAATAATTTTAAGATACTGCAAATATTTGCTGGTTGTAAAATAGGAACATTTATCTAACCCTGTAATCAAAAGTTACTATTCATTCCCACAGTGTATTTACAAGCAATTATTAAACAAGAAGAGACAAGCACTACAAAAAAGCCGAGAGTGGTTATCATTTTATTTTCAGTAATTAATTTTTATGTCCAATTGGTGACCCTTTTATTATCATATATTATTATATTAATTTCACTTGTACACAGGGCTAGCAGCTCCAAAGTAGAATAAAGAAATACTAGTAGGTAATGTTATTAACAACAGATTTACTGACTATTCTATCAATTAAGACTTCACCTGCATCAGTATTTTGTAAAACACTTATGTAAAGCAACAGTACTGTTGTTTTTTTATCATGATTTATAATGATTAATCCTTCATGTACTCTGATGTCTCGAACATGACCTGAGCAGTTTGTCACATACCAGGAAACATTCTATCTGTGTCTGTAAGGTACGGTAAGGTGAGGTAAGAAATCATTAACTCATGTTAAGTATTATGAGTTTTCAGTGTAGGTGTTATCCTTTTTAAATTATCCTTTTGATCACAGTTTACAGAGGTGATTGTATTTCCTTATTGTTTAGTTGCTCTGCAGACTTAGATCTTTGACCCTTGAACATATGAAGATCTTATTCTTCTGCATCTCTCTTCTTCTTAAGTCATTTTTCTACTACAGTGTCCAGAGGTAAGAGTCTTAAAGTATAACCCAGAGCCAACAGAGAGACCTGTTTTTCCTGTCAGTTACACTGAGAATCTGTAAAAAATAAAATGCCATTACACAGCACTAAAAAAATACTGATTTTTCTTGTGAATGCTATCTTGTTCTCTGACTTATAAATATTTAGCCAACATATGCCAATAAATTAGGTTTTTCCAATATTTTAAATTTATTTTCAGGCATATTCAAGCTAAATAATGTATTTGAAACAATGTTACATAATGTGCTTTATCTTTTAACTGTAGAGTTCTTTATACTGTGAACAGCTGCACTTTCTTTAGTCAATATTTGCACATTAAGTCATCTTCATTTTGACCTTTGCACACTTCTTTTTATTTAAAATAGACATGTTTTACATAGTTTATCTTAAAGCCCTAGCAGTCAGCCTTTTATGTGGGAACAAAAAATATATTCCAGTTCTGGTGTTGAATGTGTTATGTGGTTTTTCAGCATCACTGTTTACCAAGTATGACTCCCTGTGCACCGCGGTAGTAGCTGGGTGTCAGGGTACGAAACCTTTCCTGTCCAGCTGTGTCCTGTAAAAGTAAAGAAACATAAATTCAACCACAGCAAAAACACCAGGATACCAAAGAGATATCAGGGGCAATCGCCAAGTCCCAGCATGCACACAGACTTTTGACATGTATTCCAGATAAGACTGCAGTGACTGTCCTACTTTGAAACTGGTCACTGCCTGAGAAATCCCTATCCTTCACATTGTTAATGTCAAAAACAAGAATAATCATGTAAGCTATTAAAAAACAAGCCACAGACACAGAACACTGAAAAAAAAGTATGCAGTTGTGTATGTGTATTTTTATACAAAGATGATATTTATTAAATTGTTTTCATCCATTAGACAGAGCAGTATTCTAATACATATTTAGTTATTTAAAACAAAAATACCACATGCAAAACGGGCCTTGCACCTGCTTTAGCCCATGTTACATATGACTTCACAAAGCACTGTACTTATCCTCATTAAGGATTTCAAGCAACCTTTAACACATACACTTTTGTTGAAAAGTGAAATTGTAATGTCTATGAGGGTTCAGGCTGATGGGCTTAGACTATGACCTCACTATGTATGGTGTGTATTGGACATTAGGGCCAGGCCACCTGATGCCTCATGACCGGAGGTTTAACTTCTTTTCAGTTTCTTTCTGTGAATCTGGCTGTGCAATATTGCCACCTTGTGGAAAAACCCCATAGTTCAACATGTTTATCCTGACAACATAAATAAACTGTAGACAATGGCTTGATGACTTCAGTCTTACCCATATGGCGAGCTTTGCTCGGTTCCCATCTATTGCGAGTGTCTTTACTTTGAAATCCACACCTGATCGATAATTAAAGAGGAAAGAGACAGAGCTTTAAATAATTTATTTTGAATAATATACGTTTCGCTGTTTTTTAGTGCATATACGTCTATATATGCATGTATACCTATTGTCGCCGACTGTTCTGGATCAAAAGTGTCGTCTGTGAACCGCAAGAGGAGACTGGTGGGGAAAATAAAGATTATATGGAAATAAGTAGGGCTTACAATACAATAGGCTTTTGTGAGTTTACCAGGAGCTCTACAGGACTTTCCTTCTGTCAGTTCCAGGAAGATCACAACAACAACCAACTTCTAACGCTGACAACTGAGCGAGGATGGGCAACATTATCTTCAGTTTGCAAAAACATACCAGTGAAAAGTTTTACAGCTGCTTGTAAGACATTGACGTTTTTATCGTCGTTTAGCTAAATGTCGACAGGATTTGTCATCAGGTATTTGGTCTGAACCGATGTAAAAATGGGAAAACAACACCACAAGCTAATGTCTGATGCAGCAACAGCTGCTTGGCTGCGGGGAAAAACTTACATAACAAAAGGAATATCAACATTCAAGACAGGCTAGCTAGCTCGCTCGCAAAAAACAGTGACAACCTGGACTTCCCGACTCCACTTTCACCAATTATCAACAGCTTCAGGGTGGTCAGCACGTCGTCATCCATATTCCTACAGGAGCAAATTTGACCCCCACTTGGCGACGCTTTTATCGGTAAATTTCACTTGTTTTCAGGGTAGCGGGCAGCTAGCAGGCAGCTCCGGTGACAGCCTGCTGTTCGCGCAACTTCCGCCCCACCGGCGACGTGTGACGTCATATGGGTTCACGAGGTTGAAAATAAAATAAAGTGAAAAGTTAAATAACAGGAAATTGGAGGCCTGTCTTACTCTTAAATATAGAATATACAAGTTTATCACAAGTTTATGCAAAAGTTTCAAAAAGAATCTGATGGACAAAAATTGCTTTACTGCCAGACGTCGTGTTAGCTCTAATATCAGACTAGTTTTGGATACAGTTGGCTCCTCAAGTTATGTGAATTCTTATGCATTGCTTGTATATCTTGATTTTTTTTTTTTTTTTTTTTACAAGAAATTGGATTCAACTGAATACTCCTTTATTATACAGGTCCAACGTATTAACAATAATGTGCTCTATAAAGACATAATAACTCGATCCTTATGTCCCACATGTCCAGTTTTAAGAGGTGTATGGAAGGGGGTGTCCTGTTTCGTGGCTTTTGTTCTTGATTATTGCTGACTCTTTATATTCAAATATTTCACACTGCCCAAATATTCAAGGTTTAACGATTTTTAGGAATTAAAATGACATAGCTAGCTGATGATATGGTGTTATTTTTCAAGGATAAATGGCAAATACAGAGAACTGTACATGTGATACATTTTCAGAGGCCTCTGGTCTTGAAAACTGAGTGTTAGCAAAGTCAAATAATGTGTATATGAGAATCAGGAGAGAATTTTGTCTAATATTCCTGTAAAATACTGTGTTCAGTATCATGCTATTCACATTTCCAAGGAGGTGACACTCAGATAGCGGCTTTATTTACCTCCTAAAATGTAAGAAAACTAAGTCCATTAATTTTTGAGAGTGTTACTGACAAAGACTGAAGTGTATCAATATTTGTTTTCCGTCTTTATCTTCTTCATGTGGGAAGAACACAATCATTTTACACAAAGACATATTAATTTTAGAGAGAGTAGAGGGAGGATGAGAAATTTTTGATTTTTTTACATTTAAATTGTAATTTTAAGATTAAATGGTTGAAAACGGTAAATTCCACATACATAAAGCATGGTTTTCCAAGTCCTTCCAAAACTTGTATTTGTTCCTGGCCAAATTCCATCAATAGACACCCTGTCCCTCATACAAAGTTATTCTATGAAGAAGTGTTTAACATATCCCATGTTTAAAATGTATTAATATTAGATTTAATTTAATTTAAATTTAATTAAATGTATATACTTTAAACATTCATTGCTGTTATTACTTTGACACTTGTTTTGGCGTTTATTTCACTTGTTCTCTAAGGGCACATTGTAGATTCAAGCTGATGTCTTGTTTTCATTTCCCTAAATAATGATTCCTAAGAACCACAAAAAAAGTGAGAGGACATTATCAATATTGTGACGGACCTCTGTTTTTAATTTGTTCTGTTTGTTTTGTTTTGTTTTCATGCAGCAGGTACCAGGAGGGTGAAGTTCAAGTCATCTGGTAGTGTAAAGCACCTGGGCTCAGTGCTCTCCTACTGTAAAAGGCACCCCCTGCCTGTCATGGTTCTCTTCTCCTATCTCCTCCTCCCACCTCCACGTTTTTGTTTGGTTTGGCAGTTTGCACCACATTTTTGCTACACAACACATACATTTTACCCATGCACATATTCATTTACTACTAATGTTACCAACAACCACACTTCAATGCAATTTTAATTTATTTTGTTGTTAGATTGCTTATTTTTTTTAATATAAACTACTTATCGGTTGCCATCAGCCTGCTTTCCCCATGTCTATAAATAATTTATTGAGTGTAAAAGTATTTGTGGAAGCTTCCTGTGAATTATTATAGTTGCAATAAAACTAATGTGTAAAACAATAACACATTTATTATGTTTTCATGATTAACAATAATAATTGTTCACGTGTACCCTGATGTCTCAAACGTAAGCTGAGAAATGTGTCACGTGCGATGGCCACAGCATTTTATTATCCTGTTATGGTCCAAAAGGCCTCCTGAACGTGTGCATATTGTTCAGTTGCTGTGCAGACTAACTAGGTCTTTGTTCCCCTGAACCAGTAAAGATTCTGAAGTTTTGCTTACTTCAACAGTATTACGTATAATCTATAACCTATAAACTCTATAAGGATAACTGCGCCTACAGACAGCTGTGTTTTACTTGTTGGTTTGAGAATTTGTGTAAAGGAAATGCGATGACATTTTGCTTAAAATGCTGATATTTATAGTGACTGTCATCTTGTTCTTTGACTTTTTTAAATATTAGCCTGAATAGGTCACAATGTTGATTGACTTGAAAAAAGGAACTTCAAGATAAGAACAGCTGCATTTCCTTTAGTCAGTATTTGCACATTCTGTCCTGTTTATTTTAAAACTTGCTTGTCTTTTTATTTTAAAACAGACATGTTTTACATATTTTATCTTAAATTTTCTTTAGCAGTACTACTCCCTTTTTCCTCTTACTGTGCTTATTGTGACAACTATGCATCAAAATACCAGGGTCTTTTCTTACTTTTCACTGATGCAATGAACTGATTTCTTATTCCTCTGCATATATTTACCCTGTTTATCCTAAAGCACAAGTGAAGGGAGGAAAAACCTGCCAAAAAGCATAAATGTAAATAAATAGGAAAACCTTTTAATGGTCTGATCCATGTTACAATTTGTCTTTGTTCTTCACTTTTGCTGCTTTTTTCACCAGGCAACAAAGGGCCAAATTTTAATGTTACCTCAACCATGAGAAGGAATCACCTGAGGGCTAAGCAATTTAAACCAGTGACAGTACTGCCGTGGAATCAGTGAGTCATAATACACCTACTGTTCATAAATAGGCTCTTTGACTGAGCCTTTCATCAGACCTCCTCTGTTTCTGTTTACAGAACAGAACGCCAACCCTGATATTAACCTTATCTCATGAAGGAAGTAAAGAGAGAAAACGAGTACAGCTTGCAGTGAAAACTCAGTGCTCACTCCAGTGTTGATCTTAGCATCTGAGAAGAGGAGCAGCTCTTTTATATCACCCAAAGTAGTTTTTTGCACCAAATGCCGAGCAGAATGGCTGGATGCCAAACAAATTGCATTGAGAAACCCCTGTGCATCTGTTTTAAGAGGATGGGTCATTTCATCGGATCTCACCCCCTGTGGTTCTTGATCATTCCCCTTTTCATTTCAGCAGGTCTCGGGAGTGGATTTTATTTTCTTAATGACAGAATGTCAAATAACATCGAGGAGCAGTTCACACCTGTCGATGGGCAAGCCAAGGTGGAGAGGAAATACATTCAAAAAACTTTTCCAGGGAATGATTCCATTTTTTCACGTTTAAGATTGAGTACAGATGGAAATTATGCAACTCTAATAGCTTCCAGCGACAAGAATATTCTGAGTAAAGAGTCACTTCAGTACATCCTAGATTTGGACCTCAAAGTTAGGGCTATGGATGTGCACTTTGATGACCAGCCTTTCAAATACATGCATGTTTGTGCTGTTGTAATGGGGTCTTGCATTTCTAATGAAATTTTAGACATCATTGAATACAACGCAAGCAATATAGATAAAGTCAATTTGACCTTTCCATGGTACTACTCTAACTTTAGGGTCTTTTCTTTGCATACAAGTCTGGGGGGGGTGACTTTGTATGAGGGGAGCTCAGTTGTTAAAAATGCAAAAGCCATACAGCTCTATTACTATTTACATGAGGAAGACAAAAGAAAAACGGATCTTTGGTTGAAAAGTTTCCTTAATTTGGTCTCGAATGCTTCATCAGCTTCCATTCAGGTAAGTAGAACTTCAGATTTAAGAAATAAAGTTTAGATTGAGTTGTGACTTCTGTTAAACTTTTTAATGATCTCTTTAGGTGTCATATTCCACCTCCATGTCAATGCAGTGGGAATTTGAAGAGTCCCCCTCTTCTGTCATCCTTTCATTTGCCATCACTTATGCAGTTGTCATCACATTTGCAGTCACGTCATGCTGGCGGTGGGTAAAATATATTTTTTGGAGTTTTTGAATGTATGGCTCCTCTTGATCCCTGATTATCTTTCAGGTTGGATAATGTGCGGACGAAGGTGTGGGTAGCATACAGTGGAGTGATCTCCACTGGTCTGGCAGTCCTGAGCGGTTTCGGTGCACTGCTGTTGCTGGATCAGCCTTTTGTCATGCCAGTTGCATCTTGTCCTTTCTTGATATTAGGTAAGTTGTGTCGAACATCTAGGTCCATGAGATCCCACATCCTGAGGTTGAGAGTTACAAAGTAACACAACATTACTTCCTGTTAAGCAAAAATACAACATGCCCTGACATTCGTTGCAAAATTTTGATAAACTGACACTTTCACGTATGTGTTCATTTTCCATTTCCTCAACACCAATAAGTTGCTTTGTCATATGTTTTAGCAATTTTTAGACCGGATGTGATTGTCTTTAGAAAACAGCTGTGTTTCACAATCTTAGCAAACAATGTTAATGATCTTTTTACATTTTAATTTTTCTTTTCACTGGATTAATCAAGGAAGGGTCTGATTTGTCAAAACTTTCCTGATTGGCCCTTAAGATCATAAAGTAATGCAAACATAATATGTACAGAGTGAGTAATAGCACATCTTGAGTTCAAAAGGCAGTTGTTATACTGTGCTGCTGACTGGCTGCCTGGAACAGCAATAAAAGCACATATAGACAGCGAAGCCTGAATCTGAAAGTGGTCCAAGAAGAACAGAGCAGTCTTTGCAGTAAAAGAGCTAAAACTGTTAAAAACAGTGGTATATATATTTACAGTTAATATACCAAAGAAAAATTGACAGTTTCCAGTTTCACCTGGTAATCCAACTCGGCATAAAGAAAAGGTAAAAGTTTCTTTTGTCCTTTTTAAAATCCCTCTCTCTTCTGACTTGAAATCTCAAGGTATTGGACTGGATGATATGTTCATCATGATCTCCAGCTGGCAGAGGACTTGTGTTAAGGACAGTGTCCCTGATCGGCTGGCCGAAACCTACAAGGATGCAGCCGTCTCCATCACCATCACCACCCTGACCAATGTTCTGGCTCTCTTTCTGGGCTTCAATTCACCCTTTGGCTCAGTCCAGTCCTTCTGCCTGTATGCTGGGATTTGTATTTGCTTCTGCTATTTGTACAGCATCACTTTCCTGGGGGCATGCATGGCTTTGAATGGACAGAGAGAGGCAGATAACAAGCACTGGTTCACTTGTGCCAAAATCCCAGTAGATTCACCTTCCGGCAGCTCCAAAGCCTTCAGTATTTGCTGTACTGGAGGAGACTTTAATCCAGAAACACGAGTGGAGAAAACTGAGCTAATGAGTCACATTTTCGAGCACTACTATGGCCCATTTTTGACCTTCAAATTCAGTAAAGTATGTGTACTTCTCATTTATGCAGGCTATCTGGGTGCAAGTATTTATGGTTGTTTTAACCTAAAGGAGGGACTCGATACCAAGAACCTGGCTTTAGATGATTCGTACTTAATCAACTACTATGATGACCAGAGACAGTACTTCTCTGAGTACAGCTTCAGCGCCATGGTGGCAGTGAAGCAGCCCACACCTTACTGGGATGAGGAGGAACAGAAGCAACTGGAGTTGTGCATATCAAATTTTGAAAATTTGAACTTTTACAACGGAACTTTATCTTGGTTCCACTCTTTTCTACAATATGCAAAAGCAAGACAGGTCAATATAAGTTCTCAAGGGCTTTTCCACACACATCTTCACGATTTCTTAGAACTCAACCCCATCTTCAAACAAGACATCAACTTCACCGCAGATGATAAGATTCAGGCCTCTCGCTTTTTCATTCAGACGCTCAACAAAACTAAGATGGAGGACATGATGACTGAGCTCAGGAAAACAGCAAAAGAGTGTCCAATAGAGCTCCTGGTGTACCATCCTTCTTTCATCTACTTCGACCAGTACACTGTCATTGTTGAGAACACTGTTCAAACCATCCTGGTGGCTGTGCTTGTGATGCTGGTCATCTCACTCCTCCTGATACCAAGTCCTCTTTGTTCCATATGGGTGGCTTTTGCAATATGTTCAGTCATCGTTGGTGTAGCAGGCAACATGGCGCTGTGGGGTGTGAACCTGGACTCCATTTCCATGATCAACTTGGTCATGTGCATTGGTTTTTCTGTAGATTTCTCTGCACATATTTCGTACTCTTTTGTCATTAGCAAAAAGAGTGACGTTAATGGGAGAGCAATCGATGCCTTGGCCAGTTTAGGTTATCCCATACTGCAAGGAGGACTGTCGACTATTTTAGGGGTGGTAGTGCTGGCCGTGTCTGGGAGCTACATTTTTAGAACATTCTTCAAGATCATATTTCTTGTGATCACGTTTGGACTGTTGCATGGCCTAGTGTTTATTCCAGTGTTTCTGACACTGTTTTATGGCCTGTGGGACGCGATGTTCAGCCTGGCTCGCACTAAAGGAGTCAAGGGCCGATCTAACCCCAATTCAGCCCAGCCAGAAGTTGATGGAGAAAGCTTTGATTGGACCCAAGGCGGCCCCAATGTGAGCAGGTGCAGCCCGGCTCACACTGCAGGAATCTCAGGCACATATTATCCACGTTCAGCTCCCTGGACAATAGAAGGAGTAATGTGGCCTGGGACCTCGATCGGCCATGATGTTTGGTTCATATAGTCTTCTTAAACAGTGGTTGGAAGAGAAATCTAAAACTGACTCATGAGCTCAGAAAAACAGATGGATGATTTATTACACAGTAAAAAACAGATGTATTGATTGTAAGATAATGGACTTGTGTACTTCCTCCTTAGATAACAGACACTTGCGATGGTTGTTCATTCGCTGTTTAATCTTGTTTTTGTGTCATTTTGCTCTGCTTTATTTTTCATACCCCTTTAGTTGTGACATGATAAAAAACATAGACTATGCTCCTTGTTGTATGCTCTAAGATGTGTCAAAAATTAAAGATCTAAAAAAAAAAACTTGATTATGTTAATAACAAATTTGACCAAGTAAGTTATCAAATCAAAAAACACAACAGTGATTAATTTTTACTGAATTCTTTCTTTTTTATTTCAGTTTTCTGTTAGCAGGCTACTTATTTTAGAACTTGTGTGTCAGTGTCATACTGGAGAATTAAGAGAATGATCCTCGATCTCTTCTCTTTTGACATCATGTCAGAAATGAAACCTTGTGCATTTTATCTTTCATAGCTGGTAAAAAATAAAATCTTTGTTACACACACAAATCCAAACACACAGAAGTTTTTTTATTTGGGCTTCTTTTTATTTGTTTCTGCTGCACAAACCATTGCTTTCACACTGTTGAGAGATTTTGTCAATCAACAACAGAGAGCCATTCACTCAATGTGTTCACAGCATAAAAGCATTACTTTACATCTATATACAAGAATCACATCCCCACTCATACACAGTATACAGCTTAACTTGGATAAAAGGGAAGTTAACATAAGAAAAAGGTCAATTTCAACTGAAAAAACACTATTACATATGATGGAAGAGCTATACTTTAAACAAAATGTTCCAAAATGCTAAAATATGGATTGCTTACACTGTAGCTGCTGCAACTATTTAATTAAAAATCAAGACATTCAACATTTTAACAGACCCCAAACTGCAAGTTTCCAACTTAAATCTGTGCTGGAGAAATGTCATATTTAGATTCAAGGATGGTACTTTAGGATTAAACTTGTTTAGCTTCCTTCATGCACAGAACAATGCCTGAAAGGACTACGCTTTGGCTTCTGTCTTCCTCTGGACTGTGCAAGAAGTGTTAAAACAGAAAGGTTTAGAGCACTAGATGTGAGGAAATCCCTGTTTTAAAATGATGACAAGAGACAGTGATAAAAAATAACCAACAGAACTGGCCTTAGTTGTCTGAAGACCTAAGATTACAAGTACTTTATACCCTTGTTTGCAATTAAAATTGTGCAGAGGCTTTTCAAAAGGCTGAACTCTCGACTATTTAAATAAATTATGCCAACATTAGGGTGCAGCTTGTATTTCTGACATGTTTTTTGAGGCTGAGCAGCAGTTTTTGATCCGTCTGTACATGCAGCATAAATGAAATAAATTACATGTAGAGTGCACAAGTGCATTTCTTAAATGTCTACACTTACCCAAAGTGCTAAACATCTATTTCAACTTTATACATTTCCTACTTTAGAAGAAAAATTCACACTTACAGTACATTCTCCAAAAGGCCACCTTTAAAAACAAGTAACAAGGACATACGCAGAAGGATGTGTGTGTATGCAAGATCTCCCATCATCCCTTTAAACACAAAGAGACAGCAATCCATCATAACAGTTGTAAGTGCCAAATAAAGAAGCACACAAGCTAATGTAGAGTGTAGCCTGATCTTGAAGATATTATATTCAGATCAATAATACATACAAACACAAACACTGGAAGACCGCTGACAAGCAGGAGTTGAGTTTTAGTTTGAGTTAAGTTGATCCTATTACACAGTTTCTCTTTGGGTTTAAGATACATGCTGCTCAGCATTCTTCACTAACACAAGAGGAGTCTCATAGAACTAGATGAAAGGGAACCTAACCAGATTTCAGCTTCTTTTTTGATGTTAAAAAGGAATCCTTCCCATGTTTGAGGTGCGTTATTACATTCATGTATGATTTCAACCAAATGACTGATAAACTGACCTGAGCAACATCATAAACATCAGGCATTCGACCCTTAACAAAATACTACTTATCTATGATTACTGATGAATTACACAAAGGTGGCAGCATGAAGATGTGACATCGTCCCACATGAGCACTTGTAAAGTGACTTTGTGAATGCAAGTCTTGACTTCTCACTCCTCTGATTCACTGTGAACTGAGTCCGTCTCCCCTTCCAATGACCCCCGAGCTCTTAAAATCTGACCCTTTTCCATCTTGCTACCCCTTGATTGTTGCTGTCCCTGCTGGTTTCATCTGGTCTCCAGGGTCTTGCCCTCTAGGACCTGCTGAATCTCTTTGGCATCCAGAGTCTCATACATGAGCAGAGCATCTGCCAGGTTTTTGTGCTCTTTGGCATGAGACTTCAGCAGGGCTTTGGCTCGCTCATAAGAATCCTGGAGACAGCAAGGGAAAAATACAGTCAGAGAAGGTTTTACAAGAGTTGTTTTTTGGTTCAGCTGTCCTAAAAAAGAACTCACAGACCTTCAGTAAGGCCCTGACTTCATGCTCCACAGCTGCTTGTGTCTCTGGGCTCTGGGCTGTCATGTCAGTATAGGTCATCACACCCAGCTGAGAAACAGAAGGGGGAAGCAAACACATAAATTTCAGTTGATGAAAAACTGTAGACTGTGATGTACCTGTAGTTTGAATAATTTAAAGAAACTTCCCCTTTTAAGTCCATTAAAAGTTAGCTTACTTTTTCACACATTCCAAATCTGGTCACCATCATCTTTGCGATCTTTGTGGCACTATCAAAGTCGCTTGATGCACCTGAAGAAAAAAAAAACACAAATACACATGTTGCCTTTACGAATTCTAGCCTGCCAGCAACATCTCCACATATAAGATTATTAATTTTTTTTGGAAAATGTGAAACTTTTTCTTACCGGTTGTGATGTACTCATGGCCAAAGATGATCTCCTCTGCTACACGGCCGCCCATACTGACGTCCATCTGGGCAAGTAGCTGAGAGCGAGTCTCACTCCAGCGATCATTCTCTGGGAGCATGGACACATGAGAAGAGACAAAGAAGAGGAGGAATGAAAAATTCAAGGGGTGAGAGGATGTACAGAGTTTAAAGCAATGTCTGTTTGCACCAGAGCTGGTTCCAAAGCTTATTTTACACGGGCTAGGTTTCCTTACATGTCCCAGACTGGGACCTCTGGGCATGATGGTAGCCTTGTTGATTGGCATGGCATCTTTGGTGTAGTAGGCTACAATTGCATGACCTGATTCATGGTACGCTGTGATGAGCTTGTTCTTCTTGTCTATCTCTGCACTCCTTCTCTCAGGGCCTTGAAGGAAATGAATAAAAGGGATGAATTAAATGATTAAATCAAGAAAAGATGATTAATAATGAGACAAATAGAATAACAAGTCTTTTTTTCTTTTTGCTAACTTGTAAAATTTTTCTTACCCATGAGGATTTTGTCTTTAGCAAACTCCAGCTCCTTCATAGTGACCATGTCTTTTCCATCAACTGCTGCCTTCAGGGCAGCCTGGTTAACCAGATTTTCCAGGTCAGCGCCAGAGAAGCCCACTGTGCCCCGGGCTATAATATTGGCCTCAATAGCTGCAGAGATACCATGTAACATCAACAGTCAGTGCGGGTCTCAGACTGGGTTATTATATTAAAGTAAATATCAGGCATTCAGTCAGTGATGCTAGCTTTCAAAATATCTTTGCTCTGTGCTTTGCCATTGTGTTCACTGATTCAGGAATCTCAAACCAGGGCATGTGAACAACTGTGGCTTCTGTCTCACATCAATTAGACTGACGTGTATCATTAAAAATATCTTTGAGAACAAATACTATGGACAAATTAAGGAAAAGCAAATGTTGATGTCATACCTGGATCCACTTTGATCTTCTTTAAATACCAGTTGAGGATCTCTGTGCGTCCTTTCACGTCTGGTTTGGGGACAGTCACCTGCATGTCAAAACGTCCTGGGCGGATCAGGGCACTAAAGGAAAAGATCTGTTTGTCAGTTAAATACTGATTCTGTGTCAGCATACAAAGCAGAGTCAGAGTACATTCTTTGATGCTGGCAAGCTTCACTGTGAGTCTGGGGATTGCATAACTTGACAGTTGAAAATGTGTATTGTCAGCTCTGACATTTGCACAGACTAAAGTAAGAGACACAAAGGTAAACATACTTATCCAAAGCTTCTGGGAAGTTGGTTGCTCCAATAATGATCACACCTTCATTAGGTTTAAACCTACAAAATATATCACAGTGTTTAGTCAGTGTCTGCAATGCAGTCATTTTCGTTTTCTTCTCTGTTTTCTGACCACAGTAATCTTTCACAGTCTAATTCATATTCCAAGGCACAAAGCAGTGCTTCATATTTTCTTGTGTTGACAAACACTACACAGAACTGTATGTGCTTGTGACTTCAGACTCTTTTTATTCTTGGTAGTTGAATGATTCAAACACAGGCTGTGTTGAAAATCAGTCAGCAGGACTGATTCAAAGTCTGATTAGATTTACAGTTTTGCATCTGTGTGATGAAATACCTTTATTTGTAATATTCAATTCAGCAGATTAGTTTAAAAACATATTCCAGCCTTATGATTTGATCTATAGATGATTTCTTGATTCAAATTCTTAAAGTTAGTAAAAAATTATATAGATCATGATTTATTATTTTTTACTATGTCATCCAAGCCCACTTCAAACACATGCTTTGCAAAGGAGGATATCTCACATGATCTCCAATCTAAGTTAAAATAAAAAGTTGTCAATCATTTCTAAATTGTAAGAATTTAACAGATCATTTAGGAGATTACCCATCCATCTCAGCAAGCAGTTGGTTGATAGTCTGTCTGGAGTAAGGGTGCATGGGAGATTCAATCCTTTTTCCACCCACACTGTCCAGTTCATCAATGAAGATCACGCAGGGAGCATTAGCTTTAGCCTCCCCTAGGAAAAGACAGTGAGAATTTAAAAAAAAACAAAAAAACACATGCACTACCTCATGCAACACGACAATTATAAATGCTGTTTCTACTTTTATTAAAATAAAATAAAAGTCAACTTTGCACACACAAGAAAGAAAAAAAAAACAGTTTTTGTATTCAGATGATAATAATAAAGAAAAAAATCTCACTGAAAAGGTTCCTGATTCGGCTGGCTCCCACTCCAACAAACATCTCATCAAACTCAGACCCGGAGGCGTAGTAGAAAGGCACATCTGCCTCTCCTGCCACAGCTCTGGCCAGCAGAGTCTTTCCAGTACCTGGAGGACCAACCAGCAGAACACCTAAAACAAAAAGAGGCAAGGAGGAAGAATTAGAAGGAGAGAGAGAGAGATGAATGAAATTTGATCAACACATCAGCTGAAAAGTCATCATAGTCTAATTCACAGGTGCAGAACATATGAGAAGCCTGTTAACGTGGCTTAAATTGCACTGTGGAGGACCCATACCTACCCTTTGGCAGCTTTCCTCCCAAGGCTGTGAACTTCTGTGGGTTTTTAAGGAACTCCACCACCTCCTGCAGCTCATTCTTAGCTTCTTCCACCCCTTTGACATGCTCAAATGTCACGTTTTTCATCTGGACAGGATCCACTGCTGAGTCCAGGCCTGATGTGGTTCGGAACCGCACTATCCAAAATGATTAGATTAAAGTTCGAAATCACACTGCATGGCAAGGTTAATGAATACACACACACACACACACACACACACACACCTTAGTTGCTACTTGAATTAATTCGATAATCACATCTGAATACATATATTAGTGCTTCACCACTGCAGGTTAGAAGTAGTTATTGTTGAGTGCAAAACACAGAAAAGGGTTCAGGAATATCAAGCTTAGTTGTTTTATGTGGAGAGTTTACACATGATCAGTATGCATACCAGACTGACTCCTAACAAGCTGGGACACTGTGTAAAACATAAACTACAACAGAATGCACTAATTTGCAAAGACAGACTTTTTAGGCACTTTTGTTCAGTGAAAAAGTTTTTGTGATTATTTCTGAAGCAATGTGGTAATGTCCTTACTACCACGTATTTCGCAAAGTGGTGAGGCTCGCAACATCCTTATTTGTGAAAGACTGAGCCTTATGAGGCTGCCTCTGTCATACACAACATGATACTATCACCTGTTAATGAATCTGTTTACCCGTGAAATGTTCCTAATGGGTGTTTCTGGAGCGTTCCTGAATTTTCCCAGTAATTTTTTTCCCTTGTCTGAACTTGATTGAAATATGTTGCTTCATCATAATCAGATTGAACATACAATTGCAAAAATCAATGAGGTTGATGAGGTGAAACATTGAAAATATCTACACAATGTCCCACTTTTTTTTAATCAAGGTTGTAGATTAATTAAGTAGGCAAATGCTGAGCTACATTGTTAACATTCATGATCTCACATGTTAAAATGTAAATATTTCGGAGGTAATTTCATTTTTGCAAAAAAAAAGAAAAAAAATGTAAAAAGGAGCCTTTACCCGACATAAAGGGGATCTTGTAGACACCATAGAGCCCAGCAAGAAGCAGCACCAGCAGGATAAGACGAGTCCTCTTGAGAGCATCTGAACAGTTGGCACAACAAAACCACATATCAGCACCACTTAATGCTTAATGATGGTTCAGTTGTTGAGCGTGTTTGACCTGCCTTGTGTGCGTTGTGTCAGTGCTTGAGCTTTCAGGAAACCCTCAGCAAAGCCCCTCTTAAAAGCATCCTGCTGTCCATCAGGTAGGTTCTTGCTCTTTAACAGGCTGTCCAGACTTTCAACCTCAAACCCCTTGTCACGTGTCAGGAACCCCTGTAAGTTAAGTACAAGTTCGATTTTTCAGCACATTCACACAGCCTGAACACTTCAGTTTTATCGCACCTCTACTCTTAAGGTGACACGCTTGAAGGCCTGACAACTCAACTTACACTTGCTCTACCTTTATTTTTAGATACCTGCAGGGGTAACTGATGGACCCGTTGTGTGTTGTCAGGCCATCACCAAGGCAGCTGTTTGTAATTATTTGCTAACATGCATAACTGATAATTTTAGCCAAATAAGAAAAAAAATAGGATCCATTTCCCTCATGAAATTATTGGCCTTCTAATAACACATGCTAAGCTGAACAACAGTTGCCAACTTCTTGCACATTTTTCTTGTGTGCACAGCAAAGAAATCACCGCAGAGATGTGGTGCTTTTATAACTTAAAAGCTGCATATTTTGGAATCTCTACAGGCCTTTTAATTTTCTCAACACTTTCTGACACGAAAATTGCAATTTTCGTGTCAGAAAATGTTGCTGATAAGGCTCCTGTAACTGGTAAATAGTTTAAGCTATTTATTTAACACGTGTGTTGCTTTTAGCCAATAAAGATATGCTCATGTAACTGGCACAATTATGATATCCACAACAAGGTTAAGGAATTTGTTTCAGCTATTAATTACTAGGGTTGTGAGAGGTAAACCGATGCAACCGGATATCCGGTTTGACAAGTGAGAGATACGGCTGCATCGGTATAAGCCTCATCAATCGA
>JAPZDY010000004.1:5646687-5660275 GCA_029783645.1 Ctenochaetus hawaiiensis | reverse complement strand
TTTTGAATCGAATCGTTACCTGTGTATCTAGATGTGTATCGAATCGTCTATCTTAAAGAGATGTGCAACCCTATTAATTACCTTCATAAAAGATGGTGTGAACCCTTCAGATTCCAGGGGCCGGTCTATGGCTGACTGCAAGCGTCTGGTTTTACTCCTTAGAGTTTTAAAGCCTCTGTTCTGGACCCACACTTGAAATATACAGTAAGCATATAAAGTTCAATAAGTATAATATTTCCACAGTATATAACTTTACTGGATTAGCATAAATATTATAAATGTTTACATAGCTACAGGTACCAAATTTATAATGTATATGTGCAATTAGTAAACCAAAATTAATATTGGCAATTAACTGAAATGTTAATCATGCAATGAAAAGCCACATTGTTTCTCAGTAACATACTAATAAAATCTAGTTATTTATTAACATGTGAATTCAAAGTTTAGGACCAGTAATGTCTACTAGCTACTTATAAAAGCTTCTAATCTATAGTTACCTGGCCAGTGTTGTAGCTCTGTGCTAACAGTCTGAAGAAGTGAAGGGTGCTGTCTTGAAAATACTGGGGCCAACATGGGCATTGTACCACATGAGAAGCCTGGTGGGAACAGAGGACAAAGTATAACTGTTAAACTTAAGATATCTTTAGAAAGAAGTGGTAACATAGGCCTTGCTCACTTACTACGACAATTAGGATGATCAAAAGGATGGGATGCATCAGAATCTTTTGATGAAACTCTGCAATTCCGTGTAGTCAAGTTAAATACCATGTTTTTTAGCATGCTGTAAATGTTAACAGGTAAGGACAAGGAGTTGAGGAGGTTTTGAGGTGACAAAATTCTTACAGTAATGTTATATATGTCAGAAGCCACAGTTGTGTTGAGTCCTTACCAGGAATCCAGAAGTCATTTTATATGAGTACCAGCCAAAAGGAAACCTATTTAACTGGTATAAGGCACAAAAAGGGAGGCTGGTTAATACCAAAGACGTACATTCTCACCATGTTTATTGTAGAAAAAGGAGTGTGTGGAAAGATGTGAAGTCCTCCAGATTGTCTGTCCACACAATGGAAGTGGTGCCTCCTGTGGACCAAACTGTGGCAACACACGGTCCATCAGCTCATCCAGCTGCTGCACTCCCAGGTCTGATAAGCCAAGCTCCCGCAAGTTCCACATGTGCTGCACACACATACATTACGTTGCATTTATTAAATTTGGTTTATACCTTTAGTTAAAGTATTCCAGAATATGTTTTAACAAGGGGATACCAGTTTGGGAAAATGACAAAAACTCAGTACAGCATGTTACTATCTCTGACTTGATGCAGCAACTGCAGATTATGTATCAATAATGTATACCTCTGTGCAGTGTCTTTCTGAGTCTGAGGCATGTTCCTTGTGTTTTCTTGATGTGCAGGTGATACTGCTGCTGCTTCCTGCTGAGCTTTTCATAGAGTGGAGGACATTGATGAGGTGGCTCAGAGGTACAGTCACCTGTGATCACATGTGGTCAAAAACAATAAATGGTATGGTATCAACATTTAACACTTGCAACTGTAATACATGTTGCCATTACTCTACAAAGCCCACTTGTTAAGTAGTCCAGAGGCAGCTTGCACAGCCGGCAAGTTACATAAGCTAAGTGGTACCTCAAAGTCAAGACGATTTCACATCAAACTTATAATCTAATTAGCTCCGAATTAAAAAGTAATCATACAGAGACGATTACACTTACTGTTAGACAAGATACTTCAACTGCTGACTGATTAGAATATGCTAACCATCAACTGTCAAACGTCTCACACTGACGCAGTTTCAACTAAGGACACACTGAACGCTCAACAGAGCAGCAGCTAACGTTAGCTTAAACTTCTCTCACCGGCCAGCAGTCTTTCTATTGATTTTATTAGGGATAAACAGAAAAAAATACTTGCAAAATACAGACTGACTTAGAGTTAAGTGTAACATAAGGTTTCTTTCAAATATTTAAACCACAACGAAAGGTCGTCTGGCTCATGAGAGAACAAGCTAAGGTTAACTCTGCTTGCTAGCAAGCTCAACTAGATAGAGCTAAAACCAAAACAACAACAATGCTAATGCTAGCTTGGCCTAACGGTCCTTGTTATCTTACCTGTGGTTGGACGGTCAAAGAAAACATTTTGTTTTATTCCAACGGGTACAGCACAGCATTCAAGATACACAAGTTATACCACTGTCCTTGTTAATCTCTGCTCCGTATCTCTTTCACTCTACGTCTCTGTAGCAGGCATAGCAAGTCAAACTAACAAGTTCAGCGGTAGTCTGACAGCTGAGGATAAACCGGATACGACCTCTGCCGGTTTGGAGCAATTATGCTTCTCCTTTGTTCTATTTTTTCTAGTAAAGTTTAAGTCTTGTTTTTCTGGCTTTGGCTAATTTAAACCATTGATAGTATATTTCTGAAAATTATCAGACTTTTAAAATGTGATAAATATGGATATTGTCACCATTACTTACTTACATTACCTTATTATTTATACCGTTCCTGCTCAATGTTTCTCCAACTGGTGAGCAGAAATTGCAGAGACTACAATTAGAAAATTGATATCTGCTTTTATTAAGCAAATTCCTTTATTAATCCCTGACATCAAAGCAAAACACTCACCACAATAATTTTGTTTGTCCCAAGAATGTGTTTATTGCATGTCACAATCTATTGTTTTATAACTATATTTAAAAGCAGGAAACCCTTGCTTAAACTAAGCATTCTGCATTTCTTATGGTTGGCTACAGCCTACGAGACACAGGAATTAAAATATGGATTGTCCTTACTTTGTATTTCCTTTTTCCAAAGTGCAATCTTTAATACTAATGCACTCACACCATACAATAAA
Source organism: Ctenochaetus hawaiiensis (assembly GCA_029783645.1). Lineage (NCBI taxonomy): Eukaryota > Metazoa > Chordata > Actinopteri > Acanthuriformes > Acanthuridae > Ctenochaetus > Ctenochaetus hawaiiensis. Next base: position 5,657,403 of record JAPZDY010000004.1, on the reverse strand, counting down.
TACACACTTTTACACATAAATATTTGTTGTAACCATGTCTATCTGGTCTAAAAAGCAAATGTCCATTTCTTTCACTATTACGTAGAATAAATATAAAAGGCTGATGTCGGTAATTATCAGAAAAAATAGAATTTTACAAAAACATGAGTAATCTCCAATGAAATTTATGCTATAATAAATAAAACAACTGGCAATGACAACTCAGAAAAAGCTTTTAGCTTAAAATTCATTGCTACTTCATGATTAGGAAAAAAAGTTGACTCAGTTGTGTGAGTTATTTCTATATGAGTTTCTTGTAATCTGTGAGACATGTCATAAATGAGATCACTGGCTATTGCTAAGCTAACTGTAACAAAGATAATGTCCCATCATTAATAATGCTTAAATCCTCCTTCTATTACACTCCTGAAAGATGTCCAGGAAGTCAAAACGCTACACTTTATTGCAGAATATCCTGTTAAACACCTTCAGGTCCGTCATTTTACTAAGGTAGCCTTTCAATTTCACTGGTGCCTTACTAATGTCAGGCTGTGTTGGTGGCTTTGAAAAAGCCACAAAGCAACAAAAGTGCAAAGTTTCATCCCGAGTTCATGTTCTTTGATTAATTCCAACAGTTTTCAGACAATTCAGGGGATTTTCCTGTGAAACAGAGTTTTATTAGTCTGTTGTGAGGCTATAAAGCAAAAAAAACATGAATTAATGACAATAAATCAGGGCATTTTTTTGATTTGTGCTCACCTTCTCTTTCGCTCTAAGTAAACCTGTACAAGCCAATTGGCAATCAGAGGCCAGAGTGCAGTCAATACCACTGTGAGTGGACAGACGTCAAACGGCCACCAGGATGGTCTCAGGAACTGAAGACAGCAACAGAAACTCATATTAAAGCAACACTTGACTCCCAAGTGGATATTATTTGGTCATAAAATTGCAGAACATACAAATCTAAAAAACTAGACCATTTTAAATTTTTTTAATACATATATAAAAAAACATGAGAAACTGTTTTTAGAAGGACCTTTTGTGCTACAGGAAGAGAGTCCTCCTGCCCCGGCGAAGACGATCTTGACTGAAAAAAATGTGTAAGAAAGTTTAGAATTCTATCAATAAACATGTGATACAATGTCATGGAGACTGTCAGTGTTACATTTTAAGAAATTGTGCTTTAAGGAAATTATGTGCAACTTGAAACCATTTCATTGCAATTATAATTCCAACATATTAAAAAATATGGTCAAAAATTCAGCTGCCTGTGTGAGGACAAAAACATATGACAGTGTCTTCATCATCATATGCCACATTATGTGGTTAACACCTTAGTCTTTCACCTGTGTCAGTGTTAGCGCCTCCAGAGCGTGCAGCCTGTGCAACACATTGGCCATGTCATGCTGCAGCCTCAGCAGAGCCATAGCCACTTGCTCATTGACGTTTCCTCTGGCAGCGCTGACAGGTTGGCTGCTCTTTGACACACAGCAGCAGGAAGCAGCTACACTGGCACACAGCTGAGAGCTGCAGCCTGCCCTTGGCGACTGAGAACCTGAAATAGGAGTCAGAATGTGATAGCATGGACTCTGTGGAAAACTGTGCTGTGTTTCAGGCAGTCTGATGCCTTTAAATGCTTAGCGGGATGAACTCAGTGTACGTCTCAGGAGAGAGGTAAATCAAGGATACAGTGTCAGGATAAATACGTTTCAACTACCGTAATCTCACCTCTCCCTCTTCTTGACAAGGAGCTGTTGTGTTGGCCTGTACTAATCCCTTCTTTAAGGAAGGAATCTCCCATGAGTACTTGATCCTCTCCTCCATTCAGGGTTGTGTTGCTCTCAAACCAAAGGTCCTTTTGCCACACTGAGTCAGCTCCTGATCCAGATGACAGAATTTTTGATGTAGACAGCCCCTATGTATAAAAAAGACAGTAAACCACAGTTTAAACAGCTGTAATTAAGCCAGAAAATGTTAAATTCATTTTTAACTTTGTAATATTTTTTGATTTCTTCTATACAATGTCAAAATTATTAAAAAAATAGCTACAAGAGATGGTTAGCATGGGGGGGGGGGCTGCTAGCCTGACTCTTTCCCACCTGCTTTAAATTCTTTATTAGAAGCTAAGCTAACAATCTCTTGGCTCTGGTCACATACTTAGTGTCCTAATGTGGGACTATTAGGAACCTTCATATCTAGCACTTTGAAAGAGGGCACATAAACATATTTCCTGACATATGAAAACTAATTCCAGTAATAATGTTGCACAGGAGGGACACAATACCTCTTCCATGGCCAGATGCTCCATTGAGTCACAGAATTCTTCATTATCTGAGTCTGTGGATCGGTGGTTCTTCTCAGGAACAGTATCACAGTGATCTGAATAAGGCCGACACAGCACATCAACAACAGTAAGCATGGACAATATGACAATACAGTAAATTATATCATTCTTCACTGCAAATCTACAGTTTTTTTCTATTTTTACCAACGTTTTGGTATTGCAATGTTAATTAAACTTTGTATGTAAAGCATCTATTCCAGGATTTAATATTCATGTTTTAAGTTGCAGTGAGGACTCCTTTACAGCTAAAGAAGGGAAGTAACTGTGGTGACAGAGCAGGCTGCTGTAACTTGGGTTAGGTGAAGTACAGCATCACAAACATGTCGACAGTGTTTGCATCAATTACTCTCACTGCCATAAATGAGACACAGAAGTTCTGCACTGCAGATTTAAAAAGACTGTATCATTATTCTTTGTAAGAGTTCAATACCTTCACGGCACAAAATAACAAAAAGACAAAGTTAGTGACCGACTTTTCAACACTAAGCCAGACGTTTTACTCAGGATATGGTGAAAACCCAAACAGCTATAAGGACAGTAAATTTTGAACTCACATATGCCACAGGGATAGGAACATTTGTCTAAAATAAATGCTAATTCCACTCAGTATCTGCTGAAAGTGCAAAAAAGCAGAAGACTGCAAACAAGTTTTCCACATGATAATATAGAGTTACGATACTAGAGGTCAGTATTATGTTCACAGCTTGTTTCACCTGATTTTGATATTTCTGCTGATTATTTTCCATTCCTGTAGCACTAGTTCATTTTTTGTGATTTTTTATTGCTGCTATAACAATCAACTTTTCTTAAAGGGATAAATCATGTTTTATTTTAATTTGATAGTCAATCTAAGATTTTATTCAAAGGAATCTGGAGGGGTGTAGTCATTAGCATAAACCATTCTGACACATGCCATGTCACATCCTGTGCTTTTGTACAGTAATATATAGACTTATGTATAGACTGCACTGATGTGAAACTTACCATTCAGGTGTCCATTAAAGTGCATATAGGCGTTACACTGCACACTGGGCTCTATGAAACAGGCCAGCTCCTCCTCCTCCATCTCGCTGTTGAGGGAGCTGTGTGTCCCATTGGTGAAGGAGGACATGCTGGGCTCCACACTGCTGCTGGAGCCTCTGGTGTCTGACCTCCACCTCTTGTCCTCTGCCATCAGCAGCCTTGGGTCAGGACTCCAGTCTGAGACAATATAAAAGAGTGCAGGAAAAATGCTCACACCCCACAAAAAAAAAAAAAATTATTTAGTGCACTTTGTGTAGCCATATCTCACCCTGAATTACTTAGTACAAGCTCTTTATCTCCACGAAATATCCTCTCATTTATATAAATATATATAAAGGGACAACAATTCCCCTCCATTACTTTAAAAAGGAAACTATATACATTTGCACACTCTTTATTAAATCAAAGGGTGTCATATAATAAAGGTTTTATTCTTCAAGAAAAACATAAATACATGCTGGCTAGTCCCCCACAGAGATTTTGACACTTGTCAGAAACACTGCAGGTGTATGACCAAAATAAAAATACGACACAAACACTCAAACAGTCTCTGTCCTTCCTCCTCTTTAAACTAAGACTAGTAAGGCAAACATTAATGAATATCAAAAGAAAGTTTTGCATGCAAAAAACATGCACAAGGGACTAATGCACTGTAAATAATTCATCCATGCCACATAAAAGCAAAGCATTCTTTTGTAGTACTTTTTTAGGTTACAAACAAATATATAAATTCATTATTCTTTTAATTCAGCCACTCTTGAGCTAAACACTGTACCTTCCTCAAACACCCTGGCACTGCAGATTTAAATATTGTTATTCATGCACAAGTGAAATGTAGATTTCTTAGGGACCATTGTCAGAAACAGACTGATGCATATTTAATACAATGTTTGCATTTAGAGCAGCAGGATGATTATATAGGATTGACTTTAAATAAACGACAGAACCTGTGTTCATGATAGCGAAGACACATTCAGCAGAGCTCCACAGAGGACCAAATTATATATTAAATTGTTTTTTATGAGATGTGTTGACAATAAGAAATATGCAGAATATAACCAGCTTTACCCTTTAAATGATGTAATAAAGCTAAGTGTGTAACCTCTACAACACAGCAAGCTTCACGACACAAAACAGCTGAGAACTACAACTACAAATGGTACCTTTTTCCTCCTCCTGGTCTTCATCATCTGTATTGTCTTCTTTATCCTCATTCTCCTCTTCCTCACTTTTCCAATCACTATTTTCCTCTTTTCTCTCAATCTCACTACTTTCCTTACTTGTGTCTGCCTCCTGGCTACTGACACTTATGCCATGAACACTGCCGTCTTTGTCATTCTCCTGGAGGTTTTGTATATCATCCCACAGATCCCCATAGCCTGAACGGTGAGGAAAACACTCTTGATTAAGTCTTTGTCAAAGTATATGTTACACAGCGTAAATCAACACAAAGCAAGGACAAACACACAGCAGGTTGACAGGACAATCTGCAGTTAACAGCTTCTGCACATTACATCTATGCTACAAAGTGGAAATAAATATGTAAACCAACAGCCAAAAAACACTGACTAACTACAGCATATAAAAGACCAATCCTTACAACAATCTAATTTCTTACAGTCAGCGTAAAGCCAAGGACAATGCACACATATCTGTCTATCGTCACTCAAATTAAAGGCAGTGAAAGCAACTTGAGTAAAAATATGCATCAGTTCTACAGCTAGAGTGCCACAAACACCAAAGACTTGCCTTCCATGGTTGGTTTATGAAGTGATTTGACCAGCTCATCTAGTGATAAAAACACATGTAAGACAGACTTAGTGTTTGAAAAGAATGTCATCTGTGTGATCATGAAAGATCTTCACAGCAGGGCTTCATCCAACATGAACAGCAGTGCTCTTCCTGTTTTTTTTGTTTTGTTTTTTTTCCCATGCTTTCCAGTCTAGAGTTATTATTTCACCAGTGATCATGTACATTACCTTTATGTTGTGCAAAAGGCCTAGTGAAGGGTCTCTTGTCCACCTCATTTTCCTCAGCTTCTTCTCCATCTCTGTCTATCTCTGTATAGAAGTTGCCTAGCTTCTGCACCAGGTCAGACACTTCATCTGAGATGGGGATGGTCTCCAAAATCTGACAACACACAGACATAATAAAGTTTACAGTCAAAATGGATTGGAATTGTATGCCTATTTTGTGATTGTAAGAGAACAAAAACTCTTTGTAGGAATAGCTGTGGTGAGACTGTCCACACGTCGCCAGGAAACAAGTTAATTAGATATAATTATATGTAGCGAAGGCTGACTGATTCACAACTTATCTCCTGGACCAGTTAATTAAAGCTGATTAAAAACAGCTGGTAACTGGAGGAACTAAGTGCTGCATAGGTGCAGTGAGGTGAAAATTGAATAACATTCGCAAAAGCGGTTTCTGCTGTTAGAAGCTTTTGTCCCTGTTTAGCACTTTTCTCTATTATACACAATAAAAAAGTCATTTCATTTACAAGACTAAGAGTCTAATCTTAGCAGATCTGTCAGACTGGGTAGCTAAGAATGCTAACTTGACAGTGCTAACACGCCAATGTTTAACAGGTTTAATGTTTATCAGTAATTTAGTATGACATATTAATATGCTAACATTGTCTTAGTCACAGTAAATTCAGACTATTATGGCTGATATCATTAATTTAGTAAATGTTCAAGTTTTCCAAAGTTTTGGAGAGGGTGACATTTTATTTAAATAAAAAAACTGAAGGGATCACCAAAGTTATTACAATTCACGGGTAGTCTGGCACAAGAGGGAAACTTGTGCATCATCATGAAACATCAAAGACATTAGTATTTGAGATATTTCAGTCTGCACCCAAGTGGTGGACTGGTAAATACACGTTGTAATCACCAGAGCATCAAATCCAAATTAACTTTCTTCCCACTAATCATCCTTAGAGACTCAGACATCTCTTGACTAGTAGACAACATGTGTAAGAAACAAATACATAACTATAGAATGCATTGTTAACACAAATTTATATGTACTGTATATACTAGTCACACACTTTTATTATCAGGCCAATGATTCTTGTAAGGAGTTTTCTTGTTTAGATTGTTTTCTAAGTTTACTAACTGTTTATTATTCTGTATGCGGCTTCTTTAGTTTTCCTTGAAAGGACTTACCAGCTGGATGTCCTCAACATAATTCTTCATGGCTTCCTCTTTTGTCATATTTCCCAAAGAGCTCCATGCATCCCTGGCAACACAAAGTCTTACTTCAGCACTAGAACACTGAGAAGAAAGTGAATAACTGCACAGTTATGGTGGTATTAAGTGGTGTAGAGATCTCACCAAACTTAATCTGTTCTGTGTTACTGCAGGATTATCCGCTAGATTCTCCCACAGTAATATTAAATTAAGTCATGGATTTGGAACCATGGTTACAGCAGGTATGTGGAGTGATTGTGCCTTTGTCCTTGACTCTGAATGGACAGGCAGTGAGGCTCTGACAGTATGGATTTTTAAAGTGATGTGAAACATGCAAACACACCATCTGTCTGTCCTCTCTCCTGTGTCACTGTTAGCCATAATCCTGAATTTAGTTGTGGAATACAACCAATATTACATGTGCATTTAGACAGCATATTAGAAGTGGGTACCATTTAGCTTTGCCACGAGTGTCCCAGAAGCCGGTTGGTCTGGGGATGTCGCAGGGCCCCAGAGTGGCCTGCTTGTAATAACTGTAGAACATCAGCATCATGTCATCAGAGGGCTGGAAAGGACCTAGAAATAAATAAAAAGAATTACAAAGTAAAAGGTACAGATGTGTAAGACAGCTTGAAAATGTAAAGGCATGAAATGTATGTTGAGATACATGTGAGCTTCAGAAGTCCTCATAAGACTTGAGAAATGACTGATTCAGTTAATCAGCTCTTACAGCAGCTCTATCAATAGAGGGCCAGCCAAGAGTGGCGGCTCTTAACTGCTCTGCATGTAGGTCAGTCACCTGTTTACACACCGGCTAGCACAGACTTCATGCTATAGTGCACATATGACTGAACACTTTGCTAAGTTCGATCACTTTCGTTGACAGATTAGGATGTAATTTAGAACTATAGCATAAGTTGTCACCATCTTCGGGCAAACTCCGGATCACTTTAACTGCAGCAGCAAATTTCGCCTCCAGGCTGTGTATGTCCTCCTCCTGCGCCATGCTGAGTGCCTACAAGGATGACACAAAGCGGTCCTCACATCTTGAACAAGAATGTTAAACAGTTTATGAAAAAACTGGAGACAGTTCACTAAGTGTTCAGTGATGGACCCTTCAATAAATTCCTCATGGCTGCAGGTAGTTTCCACCTGTCTTATCGATGAATGCAGGCTGTTTCCTCTTTATTCTAAGAGATTTTTGGATAATATTTATCTACTGTATAAGCTCTTGGTGGCTTAGCGCCAAAAAACTACATTTTTTAAGATAAATGTTTCCTTCACTGACTGATATGTAAGACACTTACCGTTAAGTTCATATTCGCCGGTGCGATAATTATTTCATTGGCATGGTGTCTGTCTGCAATATGCAGCAGAAAGCCAATCTGGACTCCGATCAAGGATGAGCCAAACAGTCAACGTGAAGGGATCAAAGATATATGGGAGATGTAGTTTTGGTTCAACAAACTTATGGGAACTGTTGGCTTGAGACTCTAGGCTTGTTACTTCATATCCCACAAACCCTTTCCAGCGGGCATTTAAACCGCGGTGGTCGATGGGAAATGTAGTATGTTTAGTGAGATTATTCTTTTTGAAAGTAGGTAGGCTATGTAGAATATTTTTCTTTGTTACCATCATCATGAAGGCTTTTACGTTGATTTTGTCAATGAGTCGTGTATTATTTAATCAGATTTTGGATTTTTTAAAAAATATATTGTATATATTTTGGCTAAAATACCAGTAAACATCTGTTTTATCGTCATGTTTTTAGGCTAGATATCCCCCTTGTAGAAGTCCAACGATTGCGTTGAAGATGACGATTGTGATGATTGTTTTGATATTTGTCATTGTGTTAGTTCTGTAAAATTTATTACAGATATGTGCTCGTTTACTTGTGATTTGTGACCTTGTAGATCTCTTCTAATATTGTAATATTTTAACTGGCACGTTTTCTTGTATAGCAAACTTCTTAAACAGGTGTGATTATATACGAAGGTCTAAATCAAAAGGAAAAAGAAATGTAATAGCCTAAAGCATACATTTATGTGATAGACGCAAATTAACAATATGCAAATATGAATGCGCTATATTTCATGTTACATGCAAAATACATCTAGCAGTGCAATTATTTTTATTAATATAATAAAAAATATAATTGTTTATTTCTCATTATCATTTTATTTGCTACTAAAAGATTTTAACTGAAAATTATAATACAGACTCGTACGTCATCACAGTTAAATGTCATTGGTCTACTGCTCTTCTCCCTCAGCTTCCCAGCCAATCAGCGCCCATCGTTTACTACGTAGCTGCCATTTGTCACGGGCTGTTGTGAATCGGAGGCCAGCGGCCCCACAATGCCAGGCGGGGGAGCCCCTCTCTCAGCAACATATCACAGCATCACCGCCTCGCCTCAGTGAAAAGGACAGAGAGGAGAGAAATGCAAAGGGATGTAAGATGGCAGAGCTACAAATGTTATTAGAGGAGGAAATCCCTGCCGGCAAAAGAGCGCTTGTGGAAAGCTACCAGAACCTGTCCCGGGTTGCGGAATACTGTGAAAACAATTATGTTCAGGTAAGATATATCTAACGGAGGTTAAATTAGGTAAATTTGGCAGTTATCTCCGTCGTGTCTGCGGTGCTGTAGTAGAAGTGAGTGAAACCACAGAGACAGGAAATGCTGGTCGCAACGAAAGGGATCCTTAAACCGCTAGCTTTACGGAGTGGCCTTTTTTGCTGGTATCGCTCATTCAGCTGCGGCTTGTTATCGTGTATTTCGTTATTTATCCTGTTTAGGCCGGCCGGCTCGGTTCAGAGGAGCCGTGTTCACATTTACAGGCTATACTCGATGTGTAGAAAGCTGCTGGGGGCTTTTAGAGGGTGTGTCGTTGTCATGACCAAGTGGTTTGTCACTGACTGCATTCTCTGATAGGTAACGTTACCTGTGATTGAATGAAATCTCAGACCGTATTTTCTGTTCATTTTGACAGTAGCGTGAATTAATCCTTTTTCACACGACTTAAACCAAGCAGACGCCATTCGTTGGCCCATATAACAGTGTTATAAAGGAAAAATCGCGAATGAAATCGACAAAGAGCAGTATCACAAGTGTAAAAAAATATTTATGTGTGCTTGAGAATCTTTTTTTGAATATTATTAGGCCAGAAAAATAATTATGATATTAAAATACCATTAAACGCTTGGTCACTCTGGACTCACTGTTACTGTAGCATATAGAGTGAAGACACCCCACTCACTAGGGCTGATATGAAGATTTTCTATCAGTCATTTACATAGTTTGAAGTTGCTTATTAGTGCATATCCTTATGCAGAACAGGTTCTTACGAGTTCAAGGGGAAACCACAAGTCATGTAAGCTACACATGATGCAGGTGTCATGTGTCTGATACAGAGCTGAAAACATGGCTCCAGGGCACGTTCACGGGTCATTTGCGTGTAATCAAATGCATGGTGCGGTTTATTGATAGGTGTGTCTGCTTTTTTTTATATATATAAAAAGCCCCAGTGTTCAATCAGTGTTAGAAAAAAGTCTGAATCAGTAGTAAGAAGCATTGTTTCTCATGCTGGGGACCAAACGGATAACCTATTAGTTTTACTGACCGTTTATTGCAGTGTTATTTCTTCATCTACAAAAGACTGGAAAATGTAATTCAATTCTGAATGTGTTAAATAGCATTTTTTTTCTTAGCTTGGGAGTGTCCCTTAGACAAACTATGGGCTAATTTGCACAAAAAATCAAAACATTTTGGGGATTTCTAGACTAAAAAGCTGCTCAGAGTAAAGCTTACTCCCCATTACTTTGCTATTACAAGGGTGTAGTCAGTAAATGTGTGTGAGAGTGTGACATGGCAGACCATCAGTAGATTGAAAGGTCTGTTGCAAACAGTAGTGTCTGTCGAGCATTATAGTTTTTTGACTGTGGTAAGAAAGCCTAGGATTAAGCTGTAATAACACATTAGATAAATTTGCTTTGCTTGTCACCAGCAATGCAATGTAGGTTACACCATTTGAATATATGCTGAGATACTGACAATCATACACAGCTCTGTGGTGACATGTGCTCACTCCAGGAATTACTATGTGTTAAGTGTTCTTAGAGTTTTGATTGGGGATATCTTAAGTAATTTGTATTATTGTGTAAATGAAAATGACAACGT
>JAPZDY010000004.1:5612115-5624349 GCA_029783645.1 Ctenochaetus hawaiiensis | reverse complement strand
CATTTTTCAGCCCTCAGTGCTTAAACAGATTGTAAGGGCAGTTGACAGGCCAGTGGAAAAAAGGTATGTAAGCAGATGCAGGGAGACTTGCTCTGGGAGGACGCTTGTATCACAAACACAAACATGCTCAAGAGACTGTGTCAGGACCAAGCCAAGCTTTTCAAAATCACACTTTAAGTTAATCACTGATCCACCTGTTTTATCCCCTCATATGGGTGTGAACACACAAACAAAAAGTGATGGTTAAAAAGAGCATTCAGGGCATTTCTTAGTAGTAAATGCTAATTTTTCAGGAAAATAACATTAGCATAGCATTTTAAACTCAACATTTTTATATTTCTATTTCACTTATATAAATACAGTCAGTCTTTCCCCAACATTTTTTATTTCTTACAGTGTAAAACAGCAAACCTTAAACCTTTAAACCTTCATTCTGGGAAATAGACAGGAAAATATAACTAAACAACTGCATAAATGGAGTGTGAATGTTGGACTTGATGAGCAGTAGCTATTTGTTCAAGATGCTATAGTAACAGCCTCTGCTAGCTCAAGTAAAGTATAAAAAAGACTCTTAGCTGCCCTCTAGTGATTATTTAAGTCACTGCATGTTGACTGTAGCATTTGCATACTATAGAAGGGGAAATTTGCAATTCTGTGGATTAAGGAAGGAGATAACTTAACCAGCTTATAAATGAGTGTACATTTCAACTCTCTGAGTGATAAAGCAGAAGCTATGAAGTTAATAATTAATATTAAATGATTGTGTGATGTTTCTATTTCTGGTATTTAAAAAACAAAATCCAGCACTGCTTGAGAAAACAAACAGCACTCATATAGTTGAACTTCACGAGGGCTGTGTAACTCACCTCCTTCTACCACAAATGTATTGATTACTCCTGTTGGTCTTTTCAGCAACAAGGTTCATAAAGGTTTTATTCTGGTCTAACATCACATGGTTGTGAACATAGAAGATTATTTGAACACCCTGTGTGCTAGCATAAAGACTATAACATTATAAGTTATTTTTATTGGAATCTATTCCCACTGTTTTGTGGAATAGTTCTAAATATTTCAGAATTTAAACACTGTTGCAGATTGCTTTGCCATGGTGGACTCTGACCCAGACCAGCAAAAAAATATTATGTTCAATGAGATTTTGAAAAAAATATTGAATGTAGTTAGATGAAATGTGTACACACACTCTGCAGCAGCAGATCAGATCCGATCAGGAGAGCGAACACATTATCCGTACACTCCCTTTTACTCACACTTTCTTCTCATTGGATTATTCTGTCTCCTCTCTGATTCTCCTTCTGTCCTCATTCAGTTACAGACAGCCCCGCCCCACCTCCCCCTCCTCCGCCAGAGGACATCGGTGTGTTCGAGGAGCCCTCTCCCCCTCCTCCCCCACCACCTGTAGACTATGAGGAAGAGGAGGCAGCAGTGGTTCATTACAGTGATCCCTACTCTGACGGTGACCCCCACTGGGCCCCCAAAGCTTATTTAGAGAAAGGTTAGAGGCAGCAAACACGAACATGTGGTAGTCATATATACTTCAACTTAACATTTGTGTTCATTTTTATAATCAGACTGTTTGACGGTACTTATTTATTTTTTGTTCAGTTGTGGCCATCTATGACTACACCAAGGACAAGGAGGACGAGCTGTCCTTCATGGAAGGAGCCATCATCTACATAATCAAGAAAAACGATGACGGCTGGTTCGAAGGTGTCTGTAATGGCGTCACCGGACTCTTCCCAGGAAACTACGTCGAGTCGATCATGCACTATGCTGACTAAAAAATTTAAAAAAACAAACAAAAAAAACACACAAGCCCAGAAACAGCACTGCAGTTTTGAACAGAGGTAAAACCGTGAACATGTACAGATGAATGCAGTGCAGCGGCTGCAGTTCATAGAGCTCCCATTTTGAATGAAGTGCCATGGGGAATTTACTAATGGTTTTTTCTTTAAAGGGGTCTTGTGCTTGCACGGTTTTGTTGAGCTCCAAAAAAAAAAAAAAAACAAGAAAAAGAATACAGCATTGCACAAAGAAAAGGGTGCTGAAGCTTTGGAAGACCCAGGGTCTGTTAGTTTACACTGTGAACAAAAGGGAGGAGATAAAGGCCTTTTGCTACCACTGTTACATCTGCGGTGGTCGGTAGCACTTTTCAAACTTTAACACTCACATTTTGCCTCAGAAGAAATTACGTACAGTTAGAATAGTTTCAAGAATGCTAAATAGATTTAGATTTAGTGTTCATTTGTGTACGTGCAGCCAGGATTTCCAGTATGCAGTAGAAAAAACCCAGACAGTGAAGCATTACTACCATTTTATAATGACTAAATGAGACAGGGTAGCATTCTTGTGATAAAATGCTGCACACACACTCCTGCTCCTTTATTTGCACTGTAGACCAGCAGACCGGCCCTTTCTTCCTTTCAAAATACATCAGTCTTACCCTTAAAAAACAAACAAACAAACAAACAAAAAAAGGACAAACAAACATGAACAAGTGCATTAGGACACGACTGAATGTTCAATGCCGTCAATGTCCAAATCACAAGATGTGTAAAGAGGGAACAAAAAGCAACCTGGAGTTGTGTATTTACTATGCTCTGTGTCAGTGGGGATGCTGTTTAAAAAGGGTGAACCGAGTGTATAGAAATGTATTACAAAAAAAAAGGAAAAAAAGACAACAGTTTCTTCTTTCTGGTGGAATTTCCTTTCTCTTCTCTAACTTGTATATAAACTGTAAACGTGAGAAGCTGCCAGTACAGTCCATTTGTCAGTTGACGTGTTTCACCTTGTGAGTTTCCATCAGCGTCAATGGAGGTGATGCCAAGATCAGAAGTCAATTTGAAATGTTATTTGTTTTTTTCTTTTTACTTGAATATTAATTTTATTCATCACTCGCAGTGCCATTTTTAACTTGATCTGGGCAGAGTGCCAGTGTATAAACATTTATTTTTCTATGTTTAGTCTTGACTCTTTTCGATCATTGTCACTTTATTTAGTGATACTGTCCAGATACTGTAGCAGATGCTTCCACATGTTGAAGCAGAGGAAGGTCTAACCCGTAGTTTTCATGTTGTGTTCTGTTGTTTTGGAATAGCTGCACTGATTAGTTGTCAACCGCTGTGATGTCTTTTTGATCACTGTCATTACTTGGATTATTACACAAAGGTTTTTATCCTGAAGTATCAACTAACCTTCACACTCGTTGTCTGTTCTCTCAGTGGTTGCTGGTGTGGTGCTTTACTTTGGTGCTCAACTACCATAATCACCAACCCAAACAACCTCAAAACCCGACTGCTCTTCAGACTTTGGCAATGTAACGAAGGACTGTAGTCTTATTACTTTGTTCCAGAGGGTGAAAATCCATCAAATTTGATTGTAATCATCCTCACTCACCTCTACATTTTAGTGAATGTAGACAACTCAGCAGTAATGTGCTTAAGCTAGGTTCAGTCTGCTGCCTGCAGTGTGTTTTTGTCTGTTCACACACACAGATAAAAGTCTGTGCTGCATATCAATGACACCTGCTAGCTGCAGCGAAGGAATGAATTGCAGTCTTACAAACAGTGCTGCTGTGAAGACTTCTCTGATTTCTACTCATTTTTACAAAATAAGATGCCTGCTCTTACAAAGTTAAAAGTGATTGTCAGTGCAAGTAAACCCCGCTGTCAAGTGTCATTGAAGCTAATGTTTATCTCAACGTCCATGTTTGTAACAAGCCACATAAACAAACATAATCATGTTTACTTTGGGAACAGTGGGCATTGAACTTTGACTTTTATTTTGAAATGGATATAAACTTTCTGATGTTTTGACAGGAACGTGATCCAGAGGTGACATTTACAGGTTTCCACACAGACAATAGCTCAGTATTCATTCAGCCTCTGTGCATGAGAGCATCTAAACGTCATTACAGTGAATGATTTGCCACTACGTCCCATTCTGGATTGTATTTTTTTCGATCATGAGGTCATTTTTATGTGAGAACTTTTTCTACCTAATGTATTTCTAGCTTTGCATCAACTTGTTTTTGTGTCAGAGACTGCTGAGAAGGGTTCGCTGGCAGTTTGTATGTAAAGGATTAATTTATACTTTTTTCATAATGAAATCATGAGACAACCACTGATGTGCAGAACTTTGTAATGTTTACCACTTAACGTCTAGCGTTTCAGGGCATCACAGGTCAAGGCGCCTTTCTTCGATGTGTGTTTTCTTAATGATGAAACATGGGGGGGGGGAGAAATCAGTAATCTAAATGTTCATGGGGACAGAATCCAATATTTGTCTTCTCCTCTCAGTTTGTACATAGGATGTGTTCATTGAAATTTATGTACAGTCTTTTTGTAATAAACAGTTCATTGAAACAATGAACACAAGTGTGCGATTTGTGTGCTGTAAAGCTGTTGAACAGGAAAACAATTTGGAAAATTGCAGAAATTTTGTTAAAAAACAAAACAAAACATACTAAGTATCATTACAAAACCAAAAATTTATGGAAATAAATAAAAGCTTTTAAAATATATTCTCATGCTACACAGGTATGTGACACCAATGTCCCGTATATTCATAAGTTCCAGGTTTGATGTTTGTCAGACATCTGCACGGTGTCTCACTATTTTTTTAGTCCAGGAGGAGCAGGAGGAGGGATGAAGTCAGGTGGAGGCTCGTGTGGATAGTCTACAACATTACCGCTGGAATCGTCTGTAAAGTCAATCAAATCAGATGTATTTTAGGCAGGTAACTTTCTTTTCTTTATCATAAAACTATTCCTGCTTTTCTATAATGTGCTCAGTTATTGTTGTTGAAGAGCAGTAGTACTTTGGTCGGGCCAGTTTGCTTGTAAGTGCTCATGAACTGTCATGAAATCCTCCACAGTGGACCTTTGAGTTTGAACAAGTGTCAGAATTATTAGGCATTATCTAAGCAGCAAAGCTAATTCAGTACTTGGCAGGGGACATTTAAAGTCAAGCGTATTATGTTCCTGCAGGAGTCACTGCAGTCTGAGAATCACACACATATGCTTTGCCAAACTTTTGTGCATAGCATCTCAAATCCAACTTTTACTGAAACAATCATAAACTTGTAAAATCTGAAACTCGTAAGCCAAAGTTTAGGATCATTCTTTTACAAGAGATTTTTGTTTACCCATCCTGTTCTTGGTCATGCAGACATGTAAACTTACATTTGTGGGCAGCAAGGGTGAGATTTTTCAAACTGGAGGCTCTCTTCACTGCAGCCTGGTAGTTCTTAAACAGAACAGCCCCATACTGTACACACAGACAGAACACACACACATTTGAAATGTGGATATATATCTATTCATGTCCACAAACTCATGACTTTAAGGCTAAATTGCAAGTAGATTTCTAATCAATCTGCTCAAATTTTTTTTGTGATTTTCACTACAGTGTTAAATCTGACCTTAGCTATTCTGATGGAGTTGGCCCAAAGCATCAGCGTGCGTTCGTCATCACAGCACAGGAACTTGATATAGTGAGACTCTTTCTGGATGCAGGGATGCTGGGAAAAGAGAACATGCAGAGAAAAGAGAAATGAGAAAGGGGCCCTCTTATGTTTTAGTATTTCACCTGCATAAGGCTGGTGGACTTGAGAAAAGCCTTTTCAAACAAGGAATGTTGAAAGCTGATGCAGCACAGATTGCGAGATTCTGACCTGTAGTCTGTAATGTGGGACAAGTTTAAAAAATGCTGCATCCTACACTTCCCATAATGCAATGCCTTTGCCTATCTAACAAATCTTGTTTATATTTTAGAGTCCCAGTAAGTAAATCAGGCTTTCTGTTCCTTCAGATAACAAACACTGTATCTCTTCTCTATTAGATTTGTAGTACACACAAGAGCCAGCAGAGGGCAGCCCATACTGAGGTGTAACTGCATTGAGGACCTTTAGACATGAACAACACTGTAAATGTTAAAACTGAAACAAAAATTAATCTTTTACAGGAGTGTGGCTGTTTCTGATGAAGTTATCTGCATTAAAATTAAAATACAGAATTTAAAATCCTCAATGTGGTTTTGATTGAATTACTTAGAAATTTATTTAAAAACAACGGAGTTAGTGCAAAGATTACACTACATGTACTTTTATGTGTAGGTTCTCATGAATGAGAAGAACTTATATGTCAAACTGACAGGCTGTCAGAAATGCACATTGCACTCACTGGTCAAGAGGGTTTAACAAGTTGAGTTCCTATCTTTTCTTCTTTCTACTCACTTCCTGCAAACATGACTTTGTTGTCATTTTCTTTGTGTCTGCAGACGACTTGACATCTGTTAGTGTGAAAGTGCAGCTCTATTGTCATATTCAGCCTGTTTCTCAGTTTATGCTCATGTTTGATGTAACCAAACCCTTGTGAAGTATGAAAAAAACCCTGCAGTAAGTGGATTTAGTGTCATTTAGTAGTGCTGGGTAACATTTTTGTGTTTGTGTGATGGGAAATCAAAGCTGTGCTAATAACTCTTGACTTTTGAAACCATAAGCCAGTAATTAAAAGCCAGCTCATGAGAGCATCATTATTCCTGTTTATTAAAAGAGCAGAACTGGGAACTGAAAACCTGAGAAACAACCCTGCATGCCACTAAAATGAAATAATACCTGCCTACACACACACACACACACACACACACACACACACACACACACACACTATAAGCAGCCTACTCATTGTTCCACTCTGTGTTAAGGCAGACCTCTGGCCTAAATTAAAACTGTTAGCTGAAAAGATGCCACCAGCAAGGTGCAACATCTGTGTTGACCATCATGTGTGGTTTGATTTTGTGGTGTCAACATACTGCAGAGCCCCCTCACGTGCTTTAAACAGCTCTATTTAAACATATACCTAAGCTGAGACATCTCAGAAAATGTTGTGCGGAGACTGTTTAGAAGAAATCTTGTTTCAGTATCTCCTTTAGATGTTTCACAATCAAAACCTTTTCTACTAATTCAGGTGATTTCTTGTAACTTAATTTTTCCATCTTTTTCTGTCAAACTAGGATCTTTCTTTCCAGTGACACAAACACTGGTTTTGTTATATTCACAATAGTTTTGTTATTAATTAGTTAATGCAGATTTATGTCTTATAAATGGGGCAAATATCTTTGAGGTGATTCAACAGTCCATCAAAGAAACATGCATCATCCACTCAGTGGGTTTCATCACATGCAGTAAATCTGCTCTGTCATGCCTTTAGCCCATTAAAACCTTTGAGGATCACATATGTTGAGCTTACCTTCAGTATGAAGCAGAAGTTGGTGGGAGCTCTGTATTTCTGTTTGAAGTTATTGGTGGCGTAGATGTTGAATTTGTCAAAATGGACAAAGCAGACAAGATCGCTGGAAGACTGGCAGACAGAGAGAACAGCAGAGACAGGAAGAAATCTTACAGCCTGGAACATTTTCATCGCTTAATGCAAGACAAGACTAACTAGCATTATGTGCTCTTACAATACATATATATGTTAGTAAGATTAAGTTGCCCTGCAAATTTTAAAATGTCTGGTGCACAATTAAGCTCTTGAATGCTTGATGGTTGGCAAACACATGAAAAAAATATTGAAAAGGATTCTCAGAAGAAAACAATTGAATGTGAGGCCATTTGTCTTTAATATTTACAGAATGTCAACAATCAGCTCCGTGTCAGAGAGAGAATGTTCGTTTGATTCTGATCAGAAACACATCATGTTGACACATTTAACCACACTGACAAACATGCTGTTTTCCTCTGGAAACCACAAAGTGAAACTTCCTGGAACAGAGCTGCCTTCTTCCATCTCCCATTTTCTCTCCAACTCTGCCTACTTTATTCTCTCTTTTTCATTTTTTAACTGAAGCTTTTCTGTCTGTGTAAGTTTTACTGTATCAGCTGTGCTTTGCTTCAGTCTGATTTTGGCCTCTTATCTCTTCCCACCTAATGAACTATTTGTTCCAGATCTTCCTCTGCTCATTCATGTCATGATTCCTGCAGCTCTCCTCTATTGGCACTTTGCACATCTGCCTTGCACAGTTTTTCCTACATCTTTTCCTTCCTCTTGGATGAATTTTTTGCATTTTCGAGGGTGTAGTATTTCTGCTCTGTCTCAATGACAGAGAGACATGTTTCATTTTAACAGCTAAGAAACCTCAATTCACACTGTCCATTTTCATCTCTCTGGCTCCTCGTATTGCCTTTAGCCTCTGCTTTACTTCAGTGTTCAGACGTAAGACATCAAACACAACACACAGAAAAAAAGGTCTTGTTGCTTTGGTCCTTTTTTCTCTTCTTAGTTTTCCCTGACCTTAAAAAGTCTGCATGAAAAACTTGACACCAGTGTCCAGCAAATGTTTATAGTGGTGTTGAAAATTCAGGTTGTAAATATAAACATCTCATAGCTGCTATTAGATAGAAAGACATGTGAGTAATATAGTGCCAAAAATCACCTCATAAAACGTAACTGTAACTGAGTATTTACCAGTTTCATATCATGATAACAGCCCATCAAAATTTCCTCCAGGCTGCTGTGTGGGAGGCGGTTTCACCCACACGAGCTGCTGAATGTAATCTCTCACCTACCTGTTGTCTCTAGAGCAGCAATGCATTGGCGTCAAAGTGCACCGCAGAAATGCTTTTACTTAAAATGAAGTATGCAGTCGTATGATTTACTTTTCAAAAAAAAAAAAACCTGATGTGATTTGCCAAACCTTTGTCTTTCCTTTGGGTACACAGTAGATGCCGGAGGCCCTGAGCACAAAGTACCGAGGTCTCCAAACTTTTTTCCCATCATCCTTTAGGTACAGCATGCCCTCAAGATCAGGAACAATAACAGCGGGACCCCCAAAATGCTCCTAGAGGGTAAAAAAATTTACATGCAAAGTGTAAATGACCACAGAAAACAGAAAAAGAAAGAAAGAAACAAAAAGAAGAAAGAAATTTGTTTAACTGTACATTCCATCAAATCAACTTTGTTTATATTTAGAGCACATTAAAAAAAGAGAAATGAGAGGACATATTAATGAATATAATCAAATAAAAAACACAGACATAATTAAGAGGATTGGTGAGTGTAGAATGTGAGGAGTGGTTAACTGTTCAAAAGTTCATGGCCCACACAGCTAAATGTTGTCTATATAACAATGTTATAAGATGTAATGTTTTGTAAAAATAGAGTCCCAAGGAAGCAAAAAAAGGAAAATCAATACAGGGCCTAATATGGAGCCTTGCTGTTCTCCACAGGAAATGTTTGCAGAAGAAGACGCCACATTATTAACTAAAAACAGAGACTGTTGTCTTGTCCATACTCAAAGTGGTCCAAGAGGATGGAGTGATCGACTGTGTCAGAAGCAGCAAAGGGATCTTAAATAATTCAAATGGTGTGATTACTTGAGTCTCAAGACAAGAACAAACCGTTTTCACTCTCAAGAGAGTCGACTCTGAACCTGAATGAAATATGTCCAAGATGCTGAATCATACAGTAATGTATCTGTCTATGATTGTATATCTTCAACTTTGAAAATAAAGATTAATAGGACATATTCATTGTTCCCGGCTGTTGCTTGAGTACAATTTGTGATTGCATGGTTGAGCTTTGTATTTATGGTATTAGATAAGACTATGAGTCAATGGCTGTGTTGCAGATGATACCAGAAAAAAACATTTGGCTCTATCTCCTTTGACGAAGTGTCGGTAGCCAAGCCAGGACACTTAGAGTTTTTCTTTTTTGATGACACAAGAGTGTAAAATAAGGCCTGAGGTTTGATTTTAGCTTTCCTAACTCTAACAACAGGTATAAGGTGAAACCAGTTCATCGGTGAACAGGTCAGAGGGAGGAGCTTTAACTGGGATTAGAAGTGAAGAGGAAACATTAGTTATCACCACCAGTTGGACCACAAGGCCAACAGTTGTAATAAAAGTTATGACCATGTGCATGTGTGGGCTGCAAAAATGGTTTTAATATATTTGAACTATTTTCCGTTTGCGTAACACAGCAGCTTGTTCCAGTAACATGTGTAGGTGTGAGTATAGTGCGGTAACTGACCTTGACTAAGAGTTGTTTGGCTTGCTCATTTATCCCACTCAAATAAGCTTTCTTCTTCTTCCACAAGTAAAATAACTTCAGGATGACAAAAGCATAGAACAATAAAGTTACTAAGTGTTAAAACATGTCATTAAGAGAAGAGAGTGCATGCTCATACTCACCTGAGGCTCTGTGAACATCACATACTTCTGAGGTCTTGACTCAAAATAGATTTTGTTTTCGCTGTGGCGAGGCCACAAAGACAGCACCTCAACCAAATGCTCATGGTCCTCAAAGCTTCTCTCTGAAATGAAGAGAAACTGGCTTTTGAATGTGTTTTTCCATCTGCAGTCCTACTTGCCAACTACCTAATGCAGTTTTCTTGCACATACACTATGTATGTGTGTGCCTATATAAGATTCGAGTGCACATAAAGCTCGTGTGTGTGTTCAACTCACCAATCTGCAGCTCAGGGTTGGTCTCATACAGGCTCCAGGAGATGCTGCAGTCACAGTATGTCTTCTCGAACAACTTGTCCAAAACCTCTCGGACCGTCTGCCTCTCATCCACCATCAGAATCTTGGAGCTGCCATCACTCATCAGCACCTTAACTATCAACTGGGAGAGGTTTTGAGCTTGGTTACTTTAACTGTGTGGCCGCATGGTCAGTAAAGACACGCTAAACCAGCTGTTTTTTTTTTACCTTCCTCACTTTGGCTTCTTTCAGCTTCTCCAGAGCCAGTTTAATTTTGTCTGCCTTTGTCTGGGCTTTGAGCTGGAAGCATAAAATGAGGATAATAATCATTTGCCATGAAACTGTAACTTAATCTTTATGATCAGTGATTCAGGATTACCATCTGCAGAACTCTAGTGGATTCAGCCGTGTCTGATGGTGGAGAAAGGACATCGGCAGGCTGAGATTCCTGAGCCATGGCTGGCGTTGCAGTTTGATTATCTGTACCACTGCTGGTGTTTTTGTTTGATTTTGATCCGAGGTCGGCCACTAGAGCATCCAGGTCATTATCCTCCATTTGATGAAGAGACTCTGTAAGGAGATAAGGGCCAAGATTTTGCCTAAAGGTTAGAGAAGTAACCTGAGAGGTCACAGGTTCAGTCCCTGGCTAGCAAAATATAACATCCTTCATTTCCCAGACTGATGATCTCCACCTGGTTCTTAGAGGTTGGCTCGACCTGGCATGAGAAAAAAACATCCCTCCCCATCTCCCAGCAGAAATCTTATCTCCTGCAAAGCTGCTTCATGTCTCCCCCACTTGTGTCCCTCTACTTCACACTCACTTTCAGGGCAGTGTGACTCTTGGTTGTGTAACACTGCTGGAACATCTGGTAAAACAAGCTTTATTTACCCTTCTTCATTCTCATGAGAGCATCATTATCTGAGAGAGCACTTACCGTTTAGGTCTGCGAAGCCAATGGAGAAGGTGTTCTCCCTCTGTGAGGCCACAGGATCCATATTTGGAGTCTCCTCTGCAGGCTGTAAAGTCTGCAACACAGTCATGTGATGGGAATAAGCAATATCTCACACACAGGGGCCCCACTGTCTTGTTCACACACATACAAGACAGGTGCATATTGCAAAAAAAAAAGAGTTTAATCTAAGTTTTAAAATATGTTTTATACATTTTCTTGTGTCTTTGACAGACAAAGTTTGTATTTTTAGATAACTTAATTAAATCCTAATCAAGAAGCAGCCCCAAAAATCAAAGCAGGGCAAGTATATGCATCCTTGAACTGCTCTGACCTGTTTAATCATGTTACATGAGTCTGTTATTCATCAATGAACAACAATTCACTCATTTATCAAGCTGTAACAATAATTGAGACCACATTGCACTCAGCTCACATTTTGCATAGATAATAAATCTGATGTCAGTTCATTAGGAAAAACTGCTTTGTCAAAACTGTTACAATCTTTCTTTTTTAGCTTCAAACAAGCTGTATATATCCAGACTGGTGAATCTGTGTCCTAATAAAGAAAAAGGATTTTAACAAAGAAAATGATTGATACACAGACTGCAATATTTTAACCATCGACATAAGTCTTGACATTGTCAATCATATTCTATAAACAAGCCGGGCAGATGGCCATCCTCTAAACAAAACGATGTCTTTCAGCATGCAGTTCAGCCCTGATGACTGTGTCTGAAAACACATGTTTTCATGCTGGAGCTGCTGCTTAACTGACACAT
>JAPZDY010000004.1:5598643-5611860 GCA_029783645.1 Ctenochaetus hawaiiensis | reverse complement strand
AACTATAGGCCAAGAAAAAATCCTTTCTTGTAGTCGTCTGGCTCCAATGCAGAGAATTGACCCAATCAAGGCAATAAGTGCAATTATTTTAAAAACTTTGTTTTTCAGGTTCATTTGCTTAATCAAAATGCTTTCCTCTGACTCTAACAACAGAATTTGGAGTTGTGTTTATTACAGCAATGGCCTTCAAGAGGAACCATGCCAGAGTAACATATAGAGCCATTTTCTACTATGTCTGATGTAATGTTTACCAATGATCCCGCTCTTAGGGCTGTGCTCATTTGGCTTATATGGAGGTATTTTCACTGGGCAATCATGACTTGGGCCTCAGGCTGAGGTTGCATCAATAAGAAGTGTGTAATGTTTTTGTTGGCATGCAGCAGTCATATGACAAGCAGCTTATGTGTGCTCAAGGGAATCTGCAGCGATCACCCACGGTCCAATCCAGACGCAATGACTTCACATCTCAGCATCACCTTAAATTTCTCTCTCTGATGGCAAAGACTGCCATGTGTAATAAGATAATGTCCAGATTAGGAGGGTAAACATCAAGTGATTTGTCAGATTCACCTCTTGTAACCTGTTTCTACTTCAAAAAGCACTGACGGGAACAGTCAGGGAGCGTAAGAGTCTCGGCTCATCTGGTCATGTTTTAAGAAAGAATGTAACCAAAGATATTTGATAATATGGGACATGTTGTCCAGTATATTTTTAGCTACATTAGTGGCGTGACTCCAAGGACAGCATGGGCAGTGAGTTGGTCCACCATTTCAGTGCAGACTGAAATGTTTCAACAATTACTTGGCTGCCATTTAGTGCAACCATTCATTGTTCCCAGAGGTGGATCCTTAAGACTTAAGTGATCCTCTGATTTTTTCTCTAGTGTCAGAAGAAGCTCAGCAGTTTTGGGTTTTAAGGGAAATGTCTCAACAGCTATGATCCTTTTAACATAAATCCTATCCCCTATAAAATACATGTAATGATCAGGGTGATCCCTCTACTTTTCATTGTGGCATCAGTAGGTCAAAATTTCAATCTGCCCAGTACTTTGGTTAATGACCAAATACCTACAAAACTAGTGACATTCCCATCAGCCATCAGTACTTTATGTGTGGTGGTGATTAGCCAATAAGGCTACAGCAGTGAATCTGGCAAGAATTAAACTGATAAACTTTAGCATGTTAGCATCGTCATTGATAGCATACTGGTAAGTTTTGCATTTAGCTTATAGCTAATAGCTCACCACTCACCTGAGTGAGATGATCCATCTCTCCAAGCAGGTGACTGAACATGGCATCTATGTCCTCCATCTGAGAAAGGAAAAACAAAACACTTCAGATGCATTCAGCAGCACAGAGATTAAACGCAGTGCACAGAGTAGATCATCTGACACTACAGCAGTATCATCAGGAAGCGAAAACGCCCAAAAATTTCACTTCACTTTGAATTCAGTTTCTACCAGCGCCAGATCTTGCTAATCTTCTGAAGCCAAGCACAAGGCCTCCACCAGACATTTTTGTGGTATGAAGATCTAAACACTCTGAGACACTTGCATGCATACAAAATTTGGATATGTCTGTCATGGCTGTAAAAACAGATAAACAGCATACAAAGAGCGCTTGATCACTGAGCGGAATAAAGCAGAAATTTGATCTCTTTTCCCCAACATGTTCAAAGTCACAAGCATCATGATTGCTGTGACCCGACAAAGTGACACGTGTCGTGTGTGTATGGCAGGTTAAAATGGATTCCATGTTGCTTTGGTCATGATGTCACACAAGTTGCTTTTATCAACATCCAGCAAACAAATGGTTGTCATCTTCAATTAAATATGAAGAGTGAGGAGGAGGAGGAGGAGGAGGAGGAGGAGGTTGGAGAATGCAGAGCTCACCCGACTCTGTCACAGGTGAAGAAAACAAACATATCTCACAAGACTTGATTCAAAACCTCCTCAGCATCATTTAGGTCACCATTCACTCACAGTTCACACAATTCAGAAAATATTTAACACAAACCGCAACATGAAAACACATTTACTAGTTATTCCTTTGTTTCTTTTTGCTCAAAGACATGATGTAAAGTGATGGCAAAAAGCATGACGCTTCCTGTGAAAATATCTTCATTTGAAGACTGTTCACTTTTTCATTTGTTATCCAGAAAGCAACAATACATTTAGCACAATTTGAAATGTCCTCTGCAGGTGTTATGAGCTTAATTCACTAAGTAATAACTGAGTTACGAGTGATAGCTCGAGCCAAAGCACACCACATTTTTTGCATTAACCTAAAATTTTTGAAAAAACAGTTTCTTTTATTTTAGATCAAAGATTTTAATCGGGCTAAACTCTCTAGAACTCAGCAACTGGTTTTGTCCATATGAAGGGGGCAACTTGCCAGCTTTAGGGTCAAAAATACATCTCACATATGGAGCAAACTAAGGAATGAGCTGTGTGCTTCTTGCCAACTCTTTGAGACCGTTGCAGTGTGCGGTTATCATTAACAATAGACACTGTAAAGCCACAGCAGCGTGTATGGAGACCAGAAACAGCACAGTTGGCTGGAGGAAACAGGAAAGAAAGAGACGGTGTTGGTGGTAAGATTGTAACATTGCAGGTTTTAGTGATCGTCATCTTTTTCTTCTCTGCATGATGACACATAATTTAACATAGCATGTCATGTGCAAGGTGGACATTGTGCAGTCCGACAACTAACAATTTAGTTGGAAGAAAACATAAACAGCTGTCAGACTAACAAATTCTACACAGCAGACTGACTGTGTCGTAGATTTTACAGTGTAATTCATTTAAACTACTGCGATATTTGTTAATTTGTTTATTTTTGCATTCATATTTTTCCATCCTTTTTTTGCAAATAATTACACATAGCCTATACATTAACAACTTTTCAGCACTGGAGTTCATCATACAATCATATATTTTGCTTTGTTTTCTTTTTTTGTGTCATAAGCTGTCAGTTGTGTTTTAAAGAGTAACTCTCTCATTTATTAACCACATTGCACTTCCTATATCTGTGTTCAGTTTGATCTGCGCTCAGTGAATGCTGGGAAAGGCTCCAACCCCCTGTGACCTTTAAATTTAATAAATCTGCATTTAAGCAATAGGTTGTTTGTGCGTCTCAGTCTGTGGAGCCAAACTTCATTTCCTGTTTTCTTGTTAAATCTTCATTAACTGATTTTTGGCCACTTGGAGAAAGCAGAAACAAGCTGTAAACACAGCTTTGTCAACTTTGGGGATGTGAACAAAGAAGTGTTAGTTTACATATCCAGCTTACAGCGTAACTTTAATATTCAGTGCCCTCTAAGCTCTGTCTTAGTCTCTGTAAACTCATAAGAAAGACCTTTGGTGCTGATTAAAGGGTTTTATCAGAGCCTTTTCTCTGAAAACAGCTGTTTGCTGCTGTTAAAAATGGCTTTATGAGAGGAGGGAGAGTGAAGTAATGGTGCTTTCAAATAGGGTTATGTTTACCGTGTTCATGAGAAGAGTCCAAATGAACACCCCATACCTGGGCCATTCTCTGGAACAGAAAATCTCTGATGTGTTGAAGACATTTTTAGAAGGGGTGGAGGCCAGGAGGTAAATCAGTTCTCAGTGTATGGTAAGTAATGTAATGTAGTAATTTATTTGCATATAATGTTGATATTTTAAACAGCCCACTCTCTGCCCTCTGTCATGCCCTTGCGTTTCCTTTTTTATGCTACCTGCCCGCTAGCTAGCTAAACTACAAGCTACATTGGCCTCAAGGCGCCAGTGATGACAATAATGCTAGCAATGGTGTTCTCTTGACTTAACCACTTGAACATCAAGCAAGTCATTAACAAGACTTCCCATGTCATATACATTGGCGCACCAGTTTGTAAGCAGCGTGTAAGAGTTGCAGGCTGTACAATCAAAACAATAAGCTAAAGGATGCTAATACACTCTGTAGTTTCAAGGGCAATTGTAACTCTCCATGGGTCCCTCGCTACAAGCATCCTCTTTCAAATACAAGTATGTAGATCACTGTTAATATGAATTCTCTTTTATTTGTTTTTTTTAGCTTGTTTTATTATTCCTAATACTTGCTAGGACAATTTCTCAACTGTGACACCTAACAACCTTTTTTATATGCACCTTTTCCCACAGACTATCAAAGCGTAAAATACTACGTCATCTGTGAACGTAATGTTGAGTCTAAATATGTGACAATCACAGCAGACATCTGTTTTGCTTTGTTTAACTTTACAATGATATATTTTATACATTAAAGCTGCAGCTCGAGGTATGCATGGTGCATATTCTGTTCTGTATACCAAACTCGTATGTGTTGTTTGAGACATTCATAAATTTAGAGGCTCTGTCCCGGTCTTTAATGCTCTCCGCACCACATACATACACATATACTCTATACAATGTATATACACACATCCAGACTTATGTGCATTTGAACAAACAGAGTGAAATACAGTACACAGTCCTGCCTGTGCTGTTCAGTCTCATTCTGTGTTTATGCTCAACAGTAAACAGACCATCCATTAAACTGTAATTAGGCTGAAGAGGAAGAGGGGAGAGGATGGTATTGAACTAAGTATTGTTTCCATATGAAAGTGAAAGTTTTGGATCAAGAAAGTGAACTCTACCTTTGTGACCCCTCAGGACTTCTGCCTCCCACATGTTAAAGTCAATCCTTACTTCTGTTTCCGTAACTTCCCACTCATATATAAGACACAGGTGTGTGTTTTTTTAAATATTAAGTACCAATACTTGTCGGTGATATTGCATTTGCAGTCCCAGGCATGTGTTCATCTAGACATATATTACAAAACCACATTTGTTTAGGAATTCCATGCACTCATCAGGCATGTCAGATTGTTGCTACTGCCTTGCACTGTGGTCTCTCACATCAACAGAGCAAGGAGCCGCCAGAGGACAGACAGACAGGCTACAAAGCTGCCGGAGCCAAAGCCTGGGTACAAAAAAAGCGATTTATTGAGACTTATAATGCATAAAGGGACTCAGAGAGCGCAGCCTGCTGACAGTAAACCGACATGTTTTTCTCTTTTCTTGTGGTGGAGAGCTTCTTAATGTTTTCTAATTAGTTGCACAAGTGTCCATTGGCTGCTCTGAGAGGGCATGTGTTTGCAGTACACAAAAGCTGATGTGGCAGCTAAACTATTTAACTCTTCAAAAGACTACCAGAGGGGAGGAATATTTATAGGTTTTGCACAATCATTTCAGATGTGACAATAGCAGATTTATATTTTATTGATTTACTTTACAGTTGCCAAAATACACGCACATCACTTTTCATCAGCTTAAAAAAGACATTCACTATCAAATTAAAATGCTCTGAGTTCTTACCTCTTCTGCCTCTTTCACGCGCTGCAGCTCATAAAACACTCACAGGTCAGTAAGTAAGTAACCACTTGTAAATGTGACGTTGCATGCACTGCCCCTGCACATATTATCTGAAGTTCCTGTGAAATCAGGAAGTAGACTTAGCTGCTAAGTGAGGTTTACTTTTCTAATTATGTTAAGTGTCTGCGGTAAAGAGCTGCAGCTAATGATAACCATGGTATACTTGCCTCTTCTCTTCATTTCTTGTAGTCCTTAATGTTCATTGTAGAGCCTCACACAGGTACTTCTGCATAATTATACCTCTGCAAAGAGCTTTCACACAGAACATAGCTGAGTGATGTTTTCCTTGCCTGTTAGTTTTGTTGCATCTCAATGTATTTGTGTTACACCTTTGAGAGCAAGTACAGGATCCGCTTTAACTCTCAGTTCTTTTCATTTGCAGTTTAAAACTCTTCTTTTCGCTCTTGCTTATCTTTTTAAATAAATTTAGGACTATTTGTTCATATCTTGCTAATTCTTACTCTCCTGTCTTTGTGTTTTAATCACTTTAGCTTTTTTTATGCTCTGTTTTATTTTACTCTTTAAATCTTACTAATGTTCAAAATGTTATATCCCGTATGAATTCCATGTAAATGTCTATTTTAAGGAACTTTGCGTTGTCCTGTTGTTGAAGCTGCTCTACACAAACCAGCCTTTCCCTAACGAGGTTTAATCAATCAGCTTAACTGGAAACACCTGTGTGGGTTCCTTGGCCCTTCAAACACACGGGTCAGTTGAGGTAATGCAGTTCAAAACTGAGTAACCATAGACTGGGTTTGATGAAAGAAACAACATTACTCAAATAAAAGTGCAGTTCTGGTAATGAAAGGGACTCGGTTTAAATGAACTGGAAAATAAAGGAAAAAAAAACATTGTTGAAATATAAATGTAACAAAAAAACTACAGTGTAAATACATAACTGGCTCAAATAATGTCTAACTGCTTGTGTTTTGGAGAAAGCAGCTTGAACACTCAAAAGATTATATTAGTCAAAGTATGTTTGCAAATATAAAGATTTATATATAATCAGTAATCAAGAAAAAGCTGCTGCATAAACACCCAGTCACTAATTTATTAGGTGCATTTGTCTATAATTCAGTCTAATGTAACAGTCCTGCATTCAGTCTTCTCTCTTCTCTCTATAGTTGTACAGAAGTGTTTATTCATCACTATTCTCAATTTTGAGTTTTTGCAGTTTGTGTTGCTTTTGAATTGTTTTGTTGGAAACTGGCATCTTCATCAGCCAGGGTGGACTAAATAAGAGAAACACCTCTCTGAGTTGAATAATTATTCATTTTTATATGTTGTGTGCTGTGCTCTGGTGCCACTTTTACATCAAATAAATACAAATATATAATTTTCAATGCATGAAGGGTTTACTGTGTCGTCAGAAATAACGGGGTTGGTGTGTAATCGCAGTGTTTTCGCAGGAGTTAGCGCAAGATAGTGACGATGATAGCATCACTGTGAGTTGCAAAGTGCAGACATTGAAAGAAATGTGTGAAGTCTCATGGTACAAAACAGAAGTGCAAACTAATGAACTACCTTGTGAAGTTCTCACTGTCATACACATTTGGAGGCAATTTCTCCTCATGGCAGTCCTCTGGTCTCATCTCAGCCTAAGAATAAATTAGTAACTATGTCTCAGTGTGAGCCTGCTGTCGCCTGCTGCGTGTGTGCATGTGTGTGTGCACACTTGTGTGCCATTTGAGCATTTGCTGAAAGAAACAGTTGACTAAATTTACCACCTGAATGTATTTATCATGTGACTATTTATAAGTATTTCTGAACAATTCATAACAAACTACTGCTAAAAGGTGGAGGATTTATGTAGCCTGCTGACCTGCTTACAAATTGTGTGTGTGTGTGAGTGTGTGTGTGAGTTCCATTTTGGCATTTAAATGAAAAAAAGGGGGGGGAAACATTTACGTGTTTCTAATGTGGGTTAAAGCTTTAATCAAAGCCATGATGGGTCAGGGAAAGGAAATGAGAGTGGTAAAAAACTTTATTGAAGTTGATTTTACAGGAGAGACAGTTTCAGTTTCATCTTACAATATCACAGGGTTGTGTCTTAAAGTCTTGCCACTGCACTATAATTCACTACTACAGAAGAAATCAAAGCTTTGAGGACACATAAAGCACAGATTTTAATTCTGTCTATGGAGGCCTATTAAAAAACCCACTGGGCTTCTCCTGTCATCAAAATGAATTGTAAAAAAAGGAAGAAAAAGAAGGAACCACTTGCCTTTTGAATCGTGTAGTTACATGTGAAAAACACTGTAAAATAAATCTTTGAAATTCCATTGGACCATTTTGGAGTTTGCCATTTAGTTCAGTGCTTATTAAATTGGTGAGGAATTTATTCTTACAATCCCACCAGAGTGTAATAATAAAAATAACATTCAAATAGTCCAAACATGCCTATCGACCACATGCACAGCTTCAATGGGAGAGGGGTGACTCGGCAGAGTGGTATGTCCGGGAAAGCTACGGGTTAATTTAAGACTAGGAGCAAAGCCTGTTGCCAATTAGGAGGCAGTGAGCGCCACATGTGGGCTAGACGTAGCTATCTCCAAAAGGGGCAAAGGGGGCAGAAACCACAGTGCGCGCAATGGAGCCAAGCTGAATGTCTGTGCAGTCACTTGCTCCAGATTAATTGGCAGTTACACGTATGGACAATCACTAATCTAGGGAATTTTCTTCTCTCAAAGAGATGATCAGATCAGATCTACAGAGCTGAAGGACTGATGCGCAAAAACGGACACCATTTATTCTTGGCGTGTTTCCATTTTTTTTTTACCTTTCAGCATTGCAACATGGCACGTGTCTCAACTATGTTTTTACTCTATCTGATTTCCATATTCAGTGGAGCAGAGAGTGTAACTAAAACCTGCCGGGGGACGAGCTGCT
This sequence comes from Ctenochaetus hawaiiensis, assembly GCA_029783645.1. Taxonomy (NCBI): domain Eukaryota; kingdom Metazoa; phylum Chordata; class Actinopteri; order Acanthuriformes; family Acanthuridae; genus Ctenochaetus; species Ctenochaetus hawaiiensis. Next base: position 5,603,558 of record JAPZDY010000004.1, on the reverse strand, counting down.
TTCCTGGACAGGACTGGAGAAGACCATGCGACGGTGCGCACTGCCAGGGACAGGCGGAGGCAGGAGCGTCCCGACGGGATTTTCAATCCAGACCAGGACAAGTCTACCCAAGCTACCAACAGGATTCTCATTTCAGTCATCACCAAGCCCAGAGTGCGCCGTTAGCACCGTACACCATCATTCAACCTCAGCCGGGAGGCTTTGCGCAGCACGCGGGAACGGATGGCACCAGGAGGACCAACCCGAGGACCATCACGGCGGAGGTGTTCCACCCAGGATGCGCGGGTGGTACCTGTCCGACCACGGTCTCTCATCACCCGTCAAGTGATGACAGTGCATCACGCGAGTGTAAAGGGATTGGATGTAAACTTCCCGTACGGATGCGCAATAAGCCGAAGCCGTGCGCCGGAGAAGGCTGCAGTGCGCACGGAGGAGACGACGGGAGAGCAAACTCGTCCCCGGTTCATGTGACAGACAGAGCCGCACAGTTTATGGGTGAGCTTTCAGACTTTGGGTCGGAGCGTGGTGCGTGGATACAGCTGTCATGTGACATGAAACCAGGTCAGTATCAGTGATTACCTACAAAATTAAAAGAAATATTAAATAATCGTATTCAAACTGCAGCCTTTCATTGAGAAAATAATAATGATTTGAACTGCTGAATAATTTTGTCTCAGGTAACAATGAGCTTCCCTCTGAGGACGCTCTTGTGCTGCAGCTGCAGCTCTCTAAGAGCCAGGAGAAGCTGGTTGAGGCCCTCAGGGGACAGCAGGACGAGGTCAGGGAGCTGCAGCGGCTCCTCAGCGAGCAGCAGGGGGCGCTGGTTAACCAGCAGCGAGAAATACTGGAGCAACAGAGGAGGATGCATGAGCAGATGGAACAAGTAAGCTGATTATAATGAAGACTGATGTGTCAACTATCGGTGTGATCAGAGAAACATTAACCATTAACTCAGATGAGATGGATTGAAAACACCTTATCTACCTTTGTTAGATGATGCAGTTTGTTGACTTTACAGATTAGATTAAGAAAATGTTTTTTAGGAACTGAATGAAGCAAATTTTTCACAGAGCTGGTTAATAGTTGCATCATAATTGTACAGTTTATATCATTACATCACAGTCATGACATCATTATTGCAATCACATTAAATAAAATTTTACTGATTCATTTCATTTTTAAACTTCCAGGTGAAAGCCCAGTACAACATATTGATGGAAAGCATCAAACAAACTTCTTTCCAGAACCTTCAGGGGGAGCTAGACAGTCATATGGAAGCCTTGAGTGGGCAGGTCAGAGCCCACCAAGCACAGCAGGCTCTCTCTCTGCATAAGGTAGACATGGAGGCCAGTGTGATGGAGGTGAGCTGCAGACTGAACCTGTAAATGAAGGAAGTACAAGCATGTTAAGAACACAGCGTGTAAAACAAAACAACCTCACAGTCAGCACCAGATGTTTTCATCTTAAGAGGCCTCACTCACTTTTGAGTAAAAGCACCATAATAAAAGTTACTCATTACCAAATGAAATAGCTAAATAAATTAGCTAAATTTTGATTCCAGTCATTGCCAGCAAGAATGTTATTTTCTATACTGTGAATATTTCAGCTTTTTGCATATTAACATGATGTTCATACTAAAGCATCAATAATTGCGGTCCAGTGTTATAACATACTGTTCTCTGAAATGAGCCGTACTGCCTGTTAAGTGCTCCTCCTTTTTGGTAAATACATACGTATTAAATGGGCAAGAAAAAAAAGTTGCCTGCTGTCTTCTGGTTAGCTACTCTATTACTTTCTATATATGATGTGTGAACCTGACTGTGATGTTCAGTTCATCTCTGATCATCATGTTGACATGTTTGATGACATCAGGTGGGCCGTTCCCTGTTGACTTGTGGGAGCTGTAGTCCTGATGAGTACTGCGGCTTCAGCAGTGGTCATCCTCGCTGTGAGAAATGTACCATCTGTCCTGCCGGCTTCTTCCTGGTCGCACAGTGTTCACTCCACGCAGACAGAATCTGCCAGGTCAGCACTTCTGTCATCATACAATATGAAGGCTCAACTCATGGACATAAACAGGGCATATACATTATAAGAACAGTCTTAAGTCTTCTCTTTTTTATCTCTGTTTTTGGTCTCCACCAACCCCTGAGGGAAATCTGTTGCTCTTTATAAGTTAAATGCTCCACTAGAAACTTTATTTGCTGTGAAACTACTGCCTTCTGCTGCTGATAAAATATGATATGAGAGCAATGAGGTTAAACCAAAACAGTAAATCTGCTGGCTGGAAAATCAAAGCAAAACCGAAAGATGCTGACTAAAACTATGGAGTATGTTTCTGTGTGTTTTCTGATATGTGAAGTCTGTTTCACATGCAAGTAATATAATTTAAAAGAAGTCAGGTTTTATTTAGCTGCTTTGAAGCTGATTTAAGCATCACTTTATTTTTTATTACAGGACAGAGATGAATGCCTTGAAATAACTGATCTGTGTGGAGACCAACAGAAGTGCCTCAATACTCCAGGTAACACAAATAACTGAAAAACTTTAGGACTACTGCCTGCATTTGATAAAATGTCTCATTTCAAAACAATAACTATACAAAAACAAAATTTATAATTGCCAACAGTTCCACACTTTCTCTGCCTTACATTCATTGAAATAATGACAAATTGTTTTTAGAGACTATCTGACTCTGTAAAATCAAAATAAGTTTGAAACTAACCCTCTGCTCTTTTTTAATCCTATCGTCAGGTGGATTCAGGTGTCAGGGCATGACAGAGCGTGACGCCAACTCAGGAATGTGCGGCCACGGCTACTTTTACAACACAGACATGGATGAGTGTCAGGCCTGCAATGAGTGTGATGGGGAGCCCATGACTTCACCTTGTACCTTCACCACAGATGCTATCTGCTCAGGCCCTGCTGCTGCTGCTGCTGCTGATGATGATGAAAGCGCCCTCTCTCTTTCCTGGGCTGGAGATGTGAGTCTATCTGGTGCAAAAGGCCACATCCTGCCTCACGCCTTCCCTAGTGTGCAGCTTCACATCCAGGGAAGAGGCGATGCAGGTCTGGTGTCAGCTGAAGACGGGCGCCTGGTGCTCAGGCAGCACGGCCTGGTCTGGTTGGATGAGAATCTCTCTGTGAGCCATGGCTGTCGCAGTTTCGTCCAGGTGTGTCTGCGTATGAACAACACAGATGGATCTGAAGGTCGCGACCTCAGCGGTGTAAGGATTGAGCAGCAGGAGGGAAGGTCGCTACAGAGTGCCAGCATCAGTGGCGTAGCAGAGGTCGCCCCAGGTCACGTGATCTCCCTCTTCCTGCGAAGTGCCAGTCACCACTGTAACCAAAGCAGTGAAGGCCTGCAGCTCTACAACCCTTCAGCAGCTCCGCTCAGTTTCTTCTGGCTCTCTCATGACACTGGGGCAGTTGCCATGACAGCACAGGCCATGGTGTCGGCACACTACCACACCAGCTATCGTCCTGTCTTCCGCACCACCTCCACCTCTGACCCTTACGTAGTGGGTCTGACTCACGACGGCCGTGGGATCCGTTTTGCAGAAAGGGGCACGGTGCGATTTGTATTCCAGCAGGCGTTGTATTCCATGGGTCAGGCGTGTGTGAGTGAGGGCTTCCAAGTGTTGGCGTACCTCAACCACAACGGAACCGGTATGGAGCTGTGTCGTACCTTCAAACCAGGTGTCCACTATCGAGATACATCCATATCTCTGTCTGGAGCGGCTGAAGTTGGCCCTGGGAACACGTTGGCCTTTGAGATCCTCTCTCCCGCTCAGTGCAATGTACGTTTCTTTGGCGATGAGACAGGCATCAGTACCCTCAGCTTGGTTTGGGTCCCTGCTGCTATCTCGTCCTCTCTGTCTGCCTCTGTGGCTCACAGTGGCCTTCCCTCAGGAGCCGTTCGTAACAAGCCTCTGTCCTTCCACCAGACCAGCGCACAGGTGTCCCAGATGGGACTGCTAGGGAGAGGAGGTGTGGATCAGAAACGAGATTTTGTGTTCAGGGAGAGTGGCACGGCCAGTGTGGCTCTGGATCTCAAACTCATTCACTCCTGTAACCTGCTCAAGGTGAATCTGCTAAAGCGAGGTGATTCAGAGAGGTCAGGAGGAAGCAAGGAGGCAGAGGGAGCACGCCCTGTGCCTCTGGCCCAGCAGGTGGGTGGTCAGATGCCTGAGGGCAGCCACTGGGCGACAGTGAGCTTGCGGGCATCCTTCCAGGTTCATAACGGCACAGCTGTGTTCTTCACATTGGACTGTGTACGCGGACGGGTCAACCAGATCAGCCACCACACAGGAAGTGGAGTGTCAATCTTCTGGGTGGCAGCATAACATAAGACAGACTACATTTAGTTCATTGTTTCTTTATTTGAGTTCAGCAGATGTTAAGCCATTCATATGTTGGTGTTTTTCCATTGTTTTTTTTTTTCAAGAACAGTTAGAAAGTTTGGAAAAGACACTTTCTTGCTGGGAGTTAGAGGATCAATGCAACTCTGCTGTCTGTCTGTTAAATGTGTAGCCACAGCAGGTCTGCTAACTTTGCTTAGTTTAGCATAAGGACTGGAAGTAGGGGGAAACAGCTAGTCAAACTCTGGCCAAAGGTAACAAATAACATCTATTGGCACCTTAAAAGCTCTCTAAAGATTATTATATCTTGTTTGTTTATGCTAAAAAAAGGCAAATCAGAAAAGCAACAAGATGTGTTTTTGTCTGGCTAGCTGTTTCAACTTGCCCCTTTTTACTTACAGTAAGCTAAGCTCATTTGAAATAAGCTAATGTAACCATCTTCAGCTGTGGAGTCATTTTTATTGGGCAGATTTGAGAATGGTACTGACCCTCTTATTTACACTGCTTGATTATGTATTAAGTAACCTAAAAGCTCAATTATGGACTTTTACTTA
>JAPZDY010000004.1:5575075-5585576 GCA_029783645.1 Ctenochaetus hawaiiensis | reverse complement strand
CTACTTATTTTTGCTTGAGTAGTTTCATGTCATGTTGTCGTTCCACTACATTTCAGAAGCAAATTTACTCTACTACCTTTACAGATGTAGTTACTAGTTATTTTGGAATTCAAAATTTAACATACAAAACGAGCATCTCATCAAAAGTGATGCTTTGATAGGAATAAAAACAAACCTGTATAAAGATACTAAGACATAATTAGATTAATATTTTTGAAAACCTTAACCATATCAGGCTACTAACAGTTTGATAAATCAAAAATAAGACTTAAAACATCATGTTTCTCACTGCTCCCTGCCTTAAACATACTGCTTTCTTGAAAAATAGCATTCACCTAATATCGAATCTACGCAAAATTTTATATCAGGGACATTTTGCTGCCTTTCTTTGTAACAAGATCTCTTTATGTTCCTTTGTCTTTAAGATGTTTCTAATTTTCACTCAAGAAACAGCAGGAAATGTATTACATACATAAGCTAAAAATGAAAGGAAAGGCTCACTTGTGATAAAGCAAAATGATCCCTATCAGGCTTTTATACTAAATTATTACTGATGCAAGAACATGTAAGAAGCATTTTAATGTTGTTACTGTTTAAGCTGGAGCTTATCTCGGCAATTTTAACTGCATGTCTACTTTCGGTTTTGATAGTGTTTAAAGATAGTGGTATGTTTGCCTGACAGATCATAATCTAATTTAGTTTAATTAGTAAAAACAGCTGAAGAAAAATATAGTTAAGCCTGAAATTCAGTTCTGTAGAAGCATAATGAAGCATAAAATAGAGGCTTAATTAAAGCATGCATTAAATAACTTTTCACTACCAGTATTATTCTCCACATGGTGGCAGTGTTGCACAGACTGCTAGACATCAAATACCTGCTTCAATAGAATATATACAGAAGTTAAACTAATTAGCTGATTTAAAGGCAAATTAGGGTTTTTACAGCTGAGAGATCATGTGTTACTTAGTATTTATATATAGAAAATTCAACCTTTCATCTGCTGATGCATTGAGATGAAAGATTGTATTTTGAGTATATGTTGAAATGTTCCACATTGGGTTTTTTTACAGTCAGTTATATATCTGTCATGCACTTCTGTTCCAACTGAGAGTAAAGTATGATTTCAAAATTACTTTTTTTTTTAAAGATGATGAAGATGTTGCTTTGTATATTTGGTATCAATTGTGATCTATGACTGATCAACTGACTGTATGGAGGAAACTGCAACCAGCCTCTGACACCGACCGCTCGACTTTAAATTAACTGATTGGTTTGGTTCATTGCAGTGATTTAACCATGGCGCTCTGCAGAAAACTGAGCAATGTGTTTCACTGGCAGAAGATCAAGATGCATGGATTATCAATGTAAGCCTCAAACAAAGGACACTGAACAGATTTAATAATTTTACAGTCTTGATACAAACTGGTGTTTTCTAGAAAGATTTAATCCAGAACTGAGAACAGGGTATTTACTGTATTTACATGCAACACAATATGAATGTACAATAGAAATACTCCCATGTGGATGCTACAACATTTTGTAACTTTTTGGAGCAACACTATACAGTATAACAAGCATAAAATACATGTGGTGGGCAAGTTACAGCATTCCGTTTCAAACAGCTTAAAACCATCAGATAGAAAAAAGATGTGAAAGTTAGAGTGGTGGGTCATGTCCATTTATCAAGCCTTTCACTTCATAGCTGCTGTTTTCTGAACGTCTGATGTGCAAAGCAAATTATTTACACAGGAGCTTCTTTCCCAAAATGCTTGATAAAAAACATGACAATTTCTGACATCCATATTTAAAAATCTTATGTGCTCCCAAGTCCCCTTTGAATATTTTGTAGAATATGCAACAGTTTTTAAAAGCCTTCTGGTGAATGTTAGTGCATCTTAAGCTCTGTTGTATTTTCACTGTCATGCACAAAAAACTGTAACGAAGCTGAACTGACTACCGTCAGTGCATTAGTCGTCATTGGTGGGTGGCTGATCACAGCACAGAAAGGCTGACTGTTGTTATTGTTGTCGGAGGTGATGCTCACATAGTAAATTACTCATTTTTCTGTTAGCGAGAAAGTGGCAAAAAAGGCTTTGGTCATGCATGGTTGTGGTTTTAGCGACTGAATATGTGCAAAGATTCGAAGGAAGGTGCAGTCAAGCAGATGTAAAACAGGCAACATAGTGACAGAAAATATGCATTATTCACACCATCCACCCCAGTCAGGCTTGGTTTTGGTCCTTGAAAGACTTCGGCACATTTTTTTCTTTTAAGAAGTGGAAATACTACAGCCTCTGAGAAGGGACATCCAGGGCAAAAATATAGAGTAAACAGTAAATAAATATCAACAGAAGGGAGAGCCTCATGGATATTTCAGTACCGCTCAACTGTAACTGCGAGCCATTTGAAACATGTGTACATTATTGATGGCAATGCACATCATTTCAAAAGCATGTGGTTCACAGGGAGACAAATACAAGAAGCAACAACATTAAAAGTTCCAACGTCATATTTGAGTACAAGTTCACCAATAAACATGTAGTTATTGGATGCTTGATCGTTTTCCACATGCAAAGGCTTCTTAGAAAAATAAACATTGTTTATTATGTACTTTTACTGAAACATACTGTTTTTTTTTGTTTTGTAATGAAGCTGTGTTGCATTTTCAGAATCATATTTGAGCCATGTATTATGTATTTGACCTAAAGATGAGACATCACAGTTGTATCTTGGGCTTTGGTCCTGCTTTTGATATCCTTTTTTTCCCCTTTGTTCTTTATTTTCCTGCTGCCTGCTTGTTTTTTCATCATCAACATGATGACAATACACTAAGTTTCCACTTTCTTACTGCTCCATGTAGAATATCATCAGCTTGATGGGGGTAATATTTGTCAGGGGAAGTGTTTGTTTGTGACGCATGATTGTCTGATCTGCTGGTAAGTACAGGTACGATTCATTTTCTAATTACCTTGATGTTCTTAAAGTGAAAAAAAACATACATACAATAAAACTGACAAATGTGCAAGCAAAAAGTGCAGACTTAAAACTCCTTTAAAAGTGACTTCAAGGTTGCATCCGATGCAATGTAACAACAAGAAGTTTGCTATTTAGCAAATCCTAATGTTTGGTTTGCATCACTGGACAGCAGAATATGTGTTCTTCTCCTCACAAAATCTGTTTCCTCATCGATCACCAGGAGGAAAAGCTTTCTTATCGAGTGCAGTGTTACATCTTTTCTTTTTTCGTTGCTTTGCTTTGTCCTCTGTGCCGTCAGTCTCTGAATACAAAAATACAATCATCACACCAGTCATCATGCTCTCTCCCCAGAGTCTTGCTCAGGAAAGTCCCAGGGGCAAACGTCAGCTGTAGGTTTGTAACTAGAACTCAAAGAGCTCTCCTTCTTCTTCTCTGGGGATTTTTTAGTCTGAGCAAAGCTGGTGTGTGAGGGCTCGGTCTCCCGGGACATTACCTCCGCCCTCCTGATCTCCATCATCTCTGGGTCTCTGGTGGAGCTCCTCCGCCGCTCAGAACCAGGCCCGCTGCACTCTGATGACTGGCTAACGCGTCTCCTCTCTGATGGCGGCTTGCTGGAGGAGCTCCGCCTTTCTTTGCTTTTCTCCCTCCCTTTCTCCTTCTCGGCTTTGTGGTTGGAGGAGCAGGAGCCTTTCCGTTTCTTCTTGTGCGTGGTGGGGCTGTTGCAGGACTTCTCTTGCTTAGGTGAAGGTGGGCTCGTGTAATCCCAAGGGCAGATCTCCACCATCAGTGAGGGAGGCTGCAAAAGGCTCCCGGTGGACTTGGAATGGTCTGAGTGGAGCCCCTTGGGTTTCCCGTCAGTGGGTGTGACACTTTTCTTCCGCCTGATCCTGTCCGGGGAAATGGAATCTAAATCACCTCCCAGCATGGGCTGCTCATCAAACTCCCAAGGGCAGACGTCTGGCTTAAGAGGGAGAGGTGACCTGGGTGGCCGAACCTTCCGTGTTTCCCTGCCTTCATCCCTTTCTCCTCCCTTATCTTTGGAGCGGCGTCTGTTGGAAGGGGACTGCCCTGCTTTCTGCCTCTGTTGAGAACGGCTACTTTTGGTGACTCCAGAGCTGCTGCTGCCTCTTCGGCTGGAGGTGGTTTCTGCAATGGAAACATGCTTCTGGGTTTTTGTTTCAGCAGAGGGAGTCTGAGGTTCGTCCAACTCCCAGGGACAAACCTCAGACACATCGTAAAGGTTCCTACCAGTTTCAGAACAAATGGATGGTTGGCTGCCACTGACCTGTTAAAATCAAGCAATACAGTTAGTCAACTACTGTATGAATCTTATTATTAAAGAGCTAAATAGGTCTGCAAGTACCCATAATTTTATTGACTAAATTTCTAATCATCAATTTACTTACTTATCATTTAATCAGAAAATTGTTGTAACTCAAGGTCCATTTAGCAACTTGTTCCAGAGCTTTCAGTTGCACTACATGGTCCTCATGAGAGGAAAGCAAACGCTCAGTTACCATGATGATGTCATGATTGGCATCACATGACCAAAGTGGAGTTATGGTCTTTAGGATGCACCAGTAGAAATCTAGAGGAGGTACTACTGTTTCATAATAAGTGTTGATTTTCTGTAACTTAAAGCTTCAGGATCCATATTTTTATTTGACAGTTGATCAAATGACCATGTGTATGTGAAGGAGTGACTCGCAGGGCCAAACTCACAGATATACTAATGGACTTTGCAGTTTCTTTCAGCTGAACAAAGTGTTTTAACCTCTTTTGCCTCATTGTTTTGCAGTGCTACTACGAGCCTAAGGGGACAATTTAATGACATCACTTGCTGCATGGTTGTTGACACACCGCTAAGGGCAGCACACATGCTGATGCCAGTTGAACCACAGCATAAAAAAAGCCAGTGACATCAAATTTCAGAAGCTTTCCTCTCTTCTCCTTTCTTTTTTTTTTACTTTTGTGTTTTCTTCCTGCTGCTTTTATGTTCAAAAACTATAAATGTTAACTTAGCTTGAAGATATGCACAGCTTGTCTGGACTGAAAAATTTAATTTTAACTAGTTACTGTACATCATATCGTCATCACATGATCAAATAGAGACTGGGCATCATACAACATTGCAGTACATAAGCATTCACCAGCTTAAGATTTAACTTGACCCTCCACAGTCTAGATGAGATCAAAACAGACCTAAATAAAGAATAAATAGTGGACTTTCTATCACCGAATGATTGCTTATATGGCTCAGTATCTTCTGTTGGTGTAAATAAATATCTATTTGTGGACTAAATTGGCTTCTGCAAGTTTAAAGGTCAGATGTTCCACCTGCTTAGTCACATCAGGGGGTCTCACTGGGTTGCTTTGGAGAGTCATCTCTGATTTATCAGTGTCTGATCTGGACCAAAGTCTAGCAGGATTTAATTTATCCACCTTTTATCTTTGTCGAGAAGAGAAGAGAAACAAATCAAACAAACCGCACCTCAATCCCTCAATCCTTCTTTTCTATAAAAAGTTGCTCCACTCTGTGTGGGAGTGTCTCTATAGACTGATGTGATTAAAAGTTCAGAAAAAAGTTGGCAAAAGGAGCTTGAGTTGAGTTAATAACCACTATTTCTGAGGTAATCATTTTTTTGGCTTCAAAGACCTTTCTACAAAAATAAAAAAGAACAAAGGCCCACTATTGAGGAGCTAAAAACACAGAATATTTGGTTTTGTTTGATCAATAACTTGAGAATTTTGAGATGTTTGATTGGTTTGACTAACTTATACATGTTAATGCATGAATCCATCTGGATTTTGAATGAAAATACAAAAAAAAAAATACCTGTTGCTTCATGATGCCCATCTTCATGGGTGTTTTGGAGTACTCCACTGACTGACTGATGATCATCTTGGGATAATGCTCAGGTGTTTCATCCACCTCAGACAACATCCTCTCCTCCTGTCCCTTTAGACCCTTCTTACTGGCATCCTCCACACTTTGCGTCTTGTTGGTCAGCCCCGGCATCTTCTCTTTTGCACTCGCAATTACACTTAAAGACTTTTGCATGATGGAGGTCCGCAGGTGGACGGGTTTCTTCTCATGTGTGAGGTTGTGAGCACTGGCTGATTTCCAAAACAGTGGAACAGACTCTGTGGACTCAGCTGGTTCGAGTCTCGGTGGGGTAGCAGCTGGTTCCAGCTGCTTTTTAGTATGTTTCCGACCAATCAGGGAACCCAGAAGAGATCCTTCCCCACCACTTCCGACAGGAGTCGTTTTGTCTCCTGCAGTCGAGCCAGTTTGGCTCCCAGTTTCCTCATCCTGGTCACAAACATGGTCATAGCTGAGTGACTTCTTCAAGCCCATGACTTTGTTCTTTAGGGAGTCATCCCGAGGTTTGCCTGAGGTTAGATCATAACAACAAAACTTCGCTTTTACTTAAACTAAGATACGTTAACAAATATTGGATAAATTAAATACCTTCAGAAGTTAATCATTCCTTTCAACATCATTCCTATCAAGTTCAATTGTACTCTGTGTTCAGTGCTACTTTTAACAAACAAGCTTAACAATGGTCTATTTAACAAAGTTTCATATTGTGATTCAAGGCAAAATTATTAACTCATTGCACGTATTTTTCCATCTTCAGTCTAATTTGGCCTCCACTCTAAGTGATTTCTATAGGAAGAGGGAATCAGTTGTCCCTAACCAATCAATAGAGACCACTGTATCTGGATGCACAAGCTCAATAAAAGCTCTGGCTTTTGCAATATGCACTGTGAGTTAAGTGATGCTTTATTATGCTTGGTTCCCTTTTCAACATTGCAGTCTGGGTCCCAGACAAAAAGACAGTACATTCAATATGTTTCTGAAAACATTTGAGGAGAGAAACTTATCTAACACTGTCACAGAATCTTGATGCATATTTTATTAGTATGATAATGATAGTGGCATTGGTCCTGCCCATGGCAATGTTTGGCTGTTTGTAAGGACAGTACTCAATGGATTGTCCACTTTTTCATATGAGAAACCCCTGTTTCACTTCACAAAAGCAGACTGTAAGGAACCGGACTACTCAACTTGTTGGAGTGGGCGGACTCAGATGTCTGGACTGAGGCAAGTAGTTCCATTGAACTGCATCATTTTGCACTGCATCATCTGGCAGGCTGTCAAACTGTCATGCTTACTGGGACACTTGTATAAAGCTGAGCCATCCTATTAGTACCACCTACACTTTTCCTACTATCACAACCCAATGTCTGCTTTGAAAAAGATCTAAGTATGCTACCAACAACTTTAGTTTTTGAGTGCTGGCTTATTTTTTAAAAAATCTTTTCAACAAAAAGTATTATAAACCATTAACACAGCTTGAAAAAAGTACAGACAAAACCAGTCTTTATTATTTGTTGAGTGTTTGAAGATGAGCAACATTATATTTTTTTAAGTTAAAGAGCATAAAGGCAGTTTTTAGAAAAATCCAGCCATGCCTAAACTCATCTAGCAACTTCATCATATACTGCATTTCAAGGACAGACTTGTGATTAATTATATTGCTTTCAGCTCTGCCTCTATCATGCCGAGTGGACGGCACAGGTGGAACCATGATCTTACCGTGGTGACTTGGTTCAAATGGGTTCCTCCTCAAAGTGCTGCGGTTGCTGCCATGTTCGCTTCCATCCTCACGACTGCACTGCCTGTGTATGTGCATGGTCTCTGGGATCTCTGTTATCCGCTTCATCAGGGAGCGGCCCAGACCTTTCTTTGAGTTGCGCTTCTTTTGGAGATGAGGGTTGTTGGCGAGCATCTTCTTCCGTTTGTATACTTCTAACTGGGCGTACAGCTTCTTCAACTCATCCTACAAAAAAAGGAGACTGTAAATGTTGAGCTGCTCTAAATAACAACATTTCTACTGTGTAACTATTCCGTTTATATTCCTCCAATGATCAACTTCCAGGTGCAAATAACAAAGTATTACAGAGTGTAAAAAATGTCTTTGTTAATCATTATGGCAACTTGTAGCTTGAGTATTTACTTAATAAATTCATTTTGTAATTGATAGAAACCATTGACTTGAAGAACCACCTAATAGCCTGGCTTCACTGAAGAATGAGAGACTTTTAGGCTTTCTTTTTACTATGCCATTATTCTTGGTTTGAAGGCAGGCCCCTCAACCCATATGGCCCTTGATGGCGACAGAAGCACCACAGGCTGTTTGAACAAACTCCTTTCCCTCTGTATTAAAACCATGAGACCATGAGACCTGTCTGCTGCATTTGCCACAGCAGACCACCAGATGTTTCTTGCTATACTTAAATAATTGGGTGTCTCAGGCTTTAGACTTTTCTGTTTGCATCCTACACAACATCCCTTTGTTCTGTTAAAGATCTGTCTATAGTTCTATTTAAGTAAACAAAAAGAGTTATGCATAGATATTTGGGCCTTACCACATTTAACATCTTGCTGTGATTATGAGTGGTACTTTACCCGTATATCCTCAGGGTCTAAGCTGTGCTCGCTCCAGGCTGAAGTAATGCTGTTGTTGAGATAAGAGCCAGACCTTCCCATGTCCAGCTCCTCCTCATAGGCCTCGGTGGCAATGTCATCTCTGGCCTGTGTCCCTTTGGACAGGAACTAAGACAGATGGAGAGCAAGGTTAAAGATGGCCTCACTGAGCCAGCTGGAAGGACCAGAAAGAGATGTAAAACTGTAAATGTAGCTTCTCGAACAATGCTGCTAGTCAAAAGGATGCCTTCAGTTCAGGTTATAGTATTAATATATGTTTGAATATAAGTTACACACTTTAATTGAAATGTTTCTTTGCAATTGTTTTTATTATAGTATTTTATTCGATGCAAGTAAGAAAATTGTGTGTATCAAATTTACATAGCCACCTTGGTGTCAGCTGAGATGAGATTAGTGTAAATCTCTAGTCTGGGTTTATATTTCCATCCAAATGTTTGATAAATTGTGCTCTCATAATCTGATTCTTGAAGTGAGACTATGGGTTAACACATGATTATTTTTTGTCACAGTTAATAAAAATGCAGTTGGCTAAGTTTTTCAGGCACTAAACTCTCCCTTCAATAAGTAAGAAAAGGTTGCAAAATGACAATTACATATTTTATTAAAACACATTAAACTAAAAAAAAAGTTGCCAAATGTTTTGATTTTGCTTAAATAACAAATCAGGGAACAAAGAATGACCAAATACTTATCCCACATTCAGAAACAGATGCTGTGTAAGATTTACATTCTCCCATTGTGCTTAATTATCCCAGTCTACCCAACTGACTTGCACTTCTGAGGTGCCTAATTAAGAAAGAGTGAAAGAAGGGAGAGAGCTGTTGGTGGATTGCATTTCTCACACAGCAGGAGAATTAAATGTTTTCCATCAGACTTGAGAGATTGCACATAAAGACACCCATGGGGGTGCTCAGCTAAATTACAGTAACTACTAACCCAGTTTGAATGAGTTTAAGGTAATGATAGCAAATGTGCCTGCATGAATCGTGTGTATGTGTGTGTTCCAGATGGCTAATATCAGATGAATTTAACATGATTAATAAACTGTTGTTCAAACAAGCCACCGTACAGCAGCAGCTATTATAGAAATATCTTTGTAATAAATGTCAAGAATACAAATGCAGGGTTTTCTAAAAAGAAACACACTCTCACTGAAAAGAAAAGTATGTCCTCTGCACTGATCACACTCAAGCAGCACTTTCTGTCAAAGCTCCTTTTCAACAGATTTGTTTACCAATCAAGTTGTGTAAATACCTGAACTCTGTGGGATTATATTTGCACCTACATTCTCAGCAAACAATGACACAATTTGAGCACAGAAAAAAATACATTTTGCAAGAATATAAATTGTTTTTTGTAGAAAAGATATGAGAAAACCAGAATCCATATTTGAGTCGTGAAAGTTATTTGAGGTTATCTATGAGTACAATATAAATATTTTGCACACTCTGACAAAGCGGTACACCTCTTTTATGTGATTAATGGCGATATTGTTCAAATGGCGTTATTTAAAAAAAAAAATCAATTTCCTATTTTAAAATTAATGCTTTTCGACTTGCAATTCTGGCTTTAATATTCTTTAATTTTTTTTGTACTATGGTTGTTTATGCATATATGAAATATGAAAACTAAAGGGGCAGTAAGCTGAAAAAAACAATCATTTTGTTTGACCATCTCAAATGGTTATTCAAATAAAACCATGTGACAGTAATTTGTGTCTCTTGTGCTTATGTATGTTCTTTTAATGAAATCAAAATCTATAAAGTGGCCATGTTTAACTTTATGTCAACTATATGTCAAGTAAATGTAGTGGAGAGAAGAGAATAATATTTACCCCCATAAGGTAAAAAAGTAGAGACATAGAATAAAATGAAAACTGATATACCCTAATAAAGTATTTAGAAAAAGTTATTGAGTTAATCTACTCTGCTACATTTCACCACTGACTCACATCTCAGTCAAGTGCTAAGTGAAACAGTTTATAAGCTGCAGGTATGAAGTGTTACCTT
>JAPZDY010000004.1:5507333-5567842 GCA_029783645.1 Ctenochaetus hawaiiensis | reverse complement strand
CACTGAGTTGAAGGTTTCCCTCAGATACAAACTCATATATGAGCTTGTTGGTTTGTTTGCATACAGCAAAGAGCACCAAGACCTGCGCCAAGGACTGCGTTGGCACAAGAGGCCATAAAGTCTTTACAGTGATTACAGACCATTAATATTCATGAATAGACCAAGTCCATAAATCATCACTAATTACATGGTACTTAGCCTCTGTGTTGGGAGGCACTAGGAGCTCCTTGCAAGACAGAAAGGACAACAATTCCAACTAATGCAGATTAATTGTGGGTTCGAATTGCCTTTAGTTGACATTATCAATACTGTTTTGCATCAGCGGCGTTTTGCTGCACATTTCACAACAAGCAGGATGATTTATTCATTTGTTGACAGACATGTGTTCCCTTGTCAGCATTGTGGCACGACGAGTGAAAACACAGAAAAGCAATTAGCTTTTCAATTTCCACAAGCGTGTGTCGCGGCTTGTGTTGTCAGAATTATCCAAAGCCGCTTTGCAGGGCGCTTCCTGTCCTTTAGCGTGGCCTCAGCACGCCGGCGCCTTCTCACTGGCTGTCAGAAAGAGCAGCAGGGGATCCCTCATTCTCTGTCTTGTCTTGAACAAACACACACACAAAAACACTGATACAAAAACAAAAATGGAGGGATTGTTGTGCTGTGCTTCATTCCTTTAAAGTGTTCTTCTGAAGACGCTGCGTTCCTCTGTCCTGTCTCCAGAGTGTGCTTATAGCCGTCCCCCCTCCACCAGCTCCCTCCTCCACTTGCCTCCCTTCTCAAGTTCTCCCCCTACCACCACCACCACCCCTAGCTGGTGGAAAACTCTCTCTGCATCGTTGCACACATCCCTACAGGCTTCAGACTTCACAGCCACCCCCCCCCACACACACACACACACACCCCTAAATCTCTCTCTCTGAGTCTGTCTTTCTATCAGTTTTCAGAGGCAGACTGGGCGTTTCTCAGGCATCCATCGTTTCCTCCTTTCCAAACAGGATTAGTCTCCCCCTGCTGTCAGACCGGCTTCAGCGAGGTGTCTGTCACTGCCTCCTGCTTCAAGAGAGGGTCATTAGGAGGCAACTATAAAGCGCACACATGGCCTTCTGGGTACTCACAGGATACTTGAGGGATAATACCTGCAACTTCTCACCAATATAATCAATCATTGTGCTGTTAGATCGACAAAGTTATAAATTCTAGTCACTTTGGGGACAAAAATTATTATTAGTCTTGGAGATCTAAGGCAGAGAAGAGGTGGTTTTATATTTCCTTTTTTTCCTGAAGGTCTTTATTGTTTTGGAGTGAAAGAATGGGGTCTATAATTTATTTTGGCCTATATTTTTTATTTTCTTGCAACATTTACTGTGAAGTCCTTTTGTGTGTGTATAGGTGTGTGTGCGTGTGCCATGGACTACAGAAATGACTTTTAAAATATGCACAGTAGCACGCTCATGTCTCTGAATCTGGTTTATTTTTCACTTCACATGTTAGTAACTGGTAGATCCATGATGTCAGTCTAAAATAACAACAGACATGTCTTTTAATTAACCAGAACTGAACATAATCTCTGGTCCCCATGCACGCATTCAATGATGATGCTGATAAATGCTCATAAAAACAGTGCAGCTGGATGCTCAGTAAACACAACACACTATTTGTTCTGTTTTTATCATAATTATAATAATTGCAGATTCGACTCTTGATGTGCATTTTGGACCATGTTAAAGCTTTGGTTCCATTAAAGCATTCATTTGGAAATCAAAGTGGAGTTGCATTATTAGGCAGCAGGGTGTTGTGATTCTCAGAGTCAAGTGGAAGGTCAAAGTAAATATTAATAATGAAAAACAAGGTGCAGCAATCCCCCTGTTCAAAATCATTTTTGTGCAGTCCCTAAGTGGTTGTTTTACAGTACAGATCCAAAATGGTAACTGGTTACTCTGTTCGTATGGTTTATGATTTATAGATGGATGTGAAAAAAAAAATGTGAGCATAAGATAAAACTAGCTGATAGCCAAGGTGAAGCCTCAATATTTAGCAGATACATTATATATTAAAAAAAAAAAAATTAAGGATTAATTTAACTGTGCTTTTGATAAGATCTTAATTTTTGCTTTTTGTAGCTTCTGATGATACATGTGACATTATAGCATTTTATAGCACTTAACATCCCCTTAAAATTTTACATTTTCTGAACTCAAGGGGTTCGACCTCTCTATTAGTTGCCATGATGTAGACGTGTACCTCAGGGTGTGTCAGTACACTGTGACATCACTAGTGGGTGTGGTTACACATGCAAAAAAGCACACCTCTCATCACATGTTAAAACCAATGCTTTCAACTGGAGAGGTAACATATTTTTAATTTAAAGTCTTGGCCTTTTGTATCAAAGGTTCCCCTGCAGATTTTTTTCTGACATTTTTTAAAACTGCATTTTGTAGTATCAGGAATGCTCTTCTACTATATCACATTTCCACCACCTGCAGAGTGTGATAGTCTAAAACTACTGGCAGGACTATCAGCAAGAGAGGAGAAAAACCCTGATCATAAAAACATTACTCCATAATGCTGCTAGCAGTCACAAACTCTACAGGACACTTATAGGTTACTCTTTAATGACAAACTCGCTCACAGAATGCTTCTCTCGTGGTGGCTGCATTTGAAGCAGTTTTTAGGAATTTGTTTTTACAGAATATTCAATGCAGAGTCAAACTAAAGTTTAGAAAACGTCATCAGAGTGCTTGAAAATAAACAGTTTTCTGGTGTTTGCCAACACAGCTAATCATCTAGTTAAAACTTGACAAGCTTATCTTCGTTGGAGACATGCTAGTGATAAAAGACTGTAAAAATAAATAAAGGCCTTGGTGGCACATCCTGCCCTCCAGGTGTCTCCCGCTTTAATGCTGGCAGCAGCACAAGACTCTGTCAGCAAGTGGTACTCTATCTTGTTTATCAGAGCATCCACACTGTTAGCTTAATTCACAGCATCACTCATTAAACTGTTTGTGAGCTAACCCTAAAGGGAGGGTTGAATCAAACAATGGATCATCAAAATTCATAACTGCATTCATTTAAGAGCAGAGATTTTTCAAAATACTGCCTTGAGGGCAGTGTGTTCAGAAAACAGACATTTACAGCACAGTAATGTCTTCTGGCAAGCAGGCGGCATGTTTTGGAGCATTTTATGCTTAAAGAGGAAGCTCTGTTCATTATCACCAGGACCCCCGTCAAAGCAGAGATGTTTATCATATTTGTACAGGATTGAGATTCCCCATCCCCTATCTTTTTTTTTTTTTTTTTTTTACCTTGCATGAGTTGTCATTTGAACAACAACAGATGAATTTTGCTTACGACTTGCTAAAAATTTCAAGAGGCAGTTTAACGGCTTCAAGCAGTCGCCCTGTTTGTGTGCAGCTCATTTGCTGAAGGTACCAGCAGCTTCTTTGAAAGGACTGCACTGTCTACAATGGACGAGTCAGATATAGTGTGGCTACACTATTAAAAACTCAATTCTGTGAGGTCAGAGAGTTTATTTTTGCCTTACTGGGTCCATCAGTCTCTGAACTGTAGCAGGCTTACCCTTTGACCATGCTGGCAGAGGAGCCTCAGGATTGTAAAACACTCACAGTGGAGCCAGCTTGCTGCCATTATTCCTTACAAACTTTTTTTCAAGAATGCCAACACTCCAAGTAAAAAGGCTGCAAAATATGTTTTCTCAAAAATGCCCATCAGCACTACTTTTCTATTCTACTATGCATTGAGTTATGGACTCTACTTCGAGAATGCAGTTCAACATATTTTAAAAGAACTCCACCAAATATAAGGCTCATCAGAACAAGTTCATACTTAAGGTGATGATGAACGCCACAGAGTTAGTGAGAGAGCACCAAACTATAACACTGACTGAAAATCTTGCATTTGTTCACTTCTACTGGTTTAACTTCTCCCCTCGCTGCAGTGATGTAGAGGTGTACCTCAGGGTATGTCAGTACACTGTGACATCACTGTTGGATGGGGGTTACAGCTGCAACAAAGCACACTTCAACTATACACGAAAACTGAAACTAAAGCTTTCAGTTGGATGACAATAAAACATTTCTTTTCAATTGTTTGGCAAAAGTGTTGAGTTTTATGATAAATTTACAAAAGTTATGTTTCCTTGTTTGTTTACCAGAGTACACCAGATCCAAGCTCTAAGTCCAAAATTACAACCAAAAATTATTGCTTTGTCTGGTAAATATAAGTAAAAACATACAGAAAACAAACACTCACCGACAGCCATCATATAGTCCCAGCGGTCCAGCAGACACATGCTGAACTGCAGCCCCTCAGGGGTGAGTCCTGCTGTGATCAGAGCGTGACTCAGCTCAGGGGTCTGGCAGACAGCTGAGGTCCAAGCCACCAGGAACCACAGCACCACCAGCAGAATCACCGCCAGCAGCCGCAGGACCCGCCAGCTGGTCATGTAAGGTGTCCTCTGGGCCGTGCGAGACAGGAACACCTTTAGCACCCTGAGAGAGAGGGAGACGAGGAGGAGAGGACATCACAGCAAGCAGTGTCAGTGAGGAAGAGACTCTCTCCATGCGACTGACAACTTACACCCGCCGATGTTGCTCTCATTAACATGCTCATTCTAATTACAGGGAGCAGGGAGAGAGAGGCAATGTTTTTTCTAAATCATTCATGGTCATTAAACATAATCAGTTAATTTCATGTTGCAATATCTGTTGAGCTGAAGACAGAAATAAATAGATGGCAGAAATATGTCTAAGAGACGAACAAAGGTACAGACATTTTTTTAAGGTTTTACCATCCAATGAAAACTTTAAAAACCTGAAATTTTCTTCTCAGAGATCGAAATATAACATGTGCAAGTCCTGAACTTTAACCTTCAAGTCTCAAGCAAGTCTCAAGTAACTGTGGTGAGAATAAAGCAAGTCAAGAACCTGCTGTAAGTCAGTAAGGTCAGGTCATATGAAATTCTGATGATCTCCTCCACTTTTTGATTTAGATCAGCTAAAAGTCAGTGACTATGAGAGGTTGAGTTTAATTTGTTTTATTTAGAGTGGCAGTAATCATGATGCGTTGTGAACATACTGTAGATCTCAAGGGGATATATATATTTCTGCACAGCTGTAACAACACAGATGGCAAAGTAATTGTAACAGAAAAGGCACACAATTTCAATTAATGGTGTAATGAAGATGTGCTTAAACCAGCAGAAAAAGGGCTTCAGTGGCATTTCATTAGGACTAACATTAACTCACATCTGAACCTATGACTTTCTTGATTGTTCCATGATGGAAACACAATTCATGTAGGCTTAAAACCCAGTCATACTCCACCACTGCCGATGCCCCTCCATGATGAACTACCTTTGCATTGTGTCCTAATAGGTTACCAAGTTTGCAAGCATTGAACCAGAAATCATGGTCAACAGGAGCTAAATATGATTTCTCAATATCTGGAAAAACGAAATAAAAGAAATATTCAACAAAAAAGTGAATTCCTTTCAAGTCTAGGTGAAGTCTTAAGTTGGGAATATCAAGCCAGAGTCAAGTCATATCTTTAGTCTAAGTCAAGTTCTCAAATTTGAGAATTAATTCTGATTTCAGTTCAGTTACGTGACTCAAATTTCCAACTTTTGTTTCCTCTGGATCTTAGTTTTTTAATTTTTCTACTTGAAGCTAGTTGAAGTGATCCATGCTTATACATGAGACTGAATGTATGCAGAGGAGGTTTGTTCATAAGTTTCTGTCTCCACCTTCTGCACAGAGGGCAATACAGCCTCCAGATGGGGAGCTTGAAATGAAACACATCAGCTGCAGTTTTAAAGTGATCCGGTTCTGGGTTCTCTCTTTATGTGGAGAGAGAGACGGCTTAGTTATAGAAATATCACCATCCAGACACAGAAGCAGCCAATTGTCTGTTTACTATCATCTCTGCGTGTTCTTATCTGCTCTCTTCCGACCAGACTGTGTCAACTCTATCTTATCTCTCATATATTCAGTGGGACCGGGCTCTGAGAGCTCGGCCCCCAGGGCCACTTCACACCCTGTGAGCTAGGAAAGAAAATCTAATTGGTAATTTTGCCAAGGGAACGCTCCGGTCAGCCTTTGACCCTCTTCTCCCGTCTCAGCAACACTTGCTCAGAGCTGAAGAGCAGGAAGTGTGTGTGTGTGTGTGTGTGTCTGGATAGGTACTTCAGCAGGCAGACGTGGATAGACCTGGCCTAATGTGAAATTCAAATGTGCTTATTGGTGAGACTGCATGCATATATATGTATGTGTGTCTGTGTGTGTGCACAAGTGTGCAGACTGAGAGGCAGTTGAATTATTGAAGCTAAGAGAGCACGTTGATATCAGGAGAGGAGACGGGAGGAGATAGGAAGAGAGGGTGGGAGATGAGGTGAGGAAAGGATGGGAAACAGAAAAGTGGAAAGGAGAAAGAGAATACAAGGTGAGGAGATAAGTGGATACAAAGAAGGGAGACACAACTAGAAAAGAGGAGCAGGAAAGCAGACAAAGTGAGATGAGATAAGGACAGAAGAGGGAATAGGAAGAGAGGAACAGAGGGGAGGAGACAAGGAGAGGAAAGGAGATATAGGAAATAGGACAGGACCAAAGAAGAAGAAAAGAGGAGAAGAGATGAGATAGGCAGACAAGGAGAGGTGAGGAGTAGAAATAGAATGAGATGATGAGAGAGGAGGGAAGATAAGATGCTTTTTTTAATTTGATCTCAACTTTAATGTTCTAAGAAAAGGAATAATTAATGAATAAGTAAAGATATACAGGAAATATCATATCTCACAAATGATGATTATCACTCTTTTGATTCAAATGCTTTAAGTCTTAGTAAACTGTACCTGTAGAGCTTGAGAACAACAGTGCCGTACATGATGGCGAATCCCAGGAGTCGAACCCACCTCAGGAGGATACATCGAAACACACTGGGATGGAAGTACAGGATCATCACCTGTGGAGTCACACAGAAGTGTTAGTGTTCAACTCACACACTCAAACACAAGCAGTAATTCTGCATTTATATTTTTATTCACCAGTCACAAACGCACACTTGCACTTCTGTCACTTCCACACAGAAAGAATCAGAAATGAAAATGAGGTGAGTCTGGAGCGCGTGAGAAGCCGAGCTGGAGGCAGATTTCTCCTGGTAGATATCTCACGCCTCCAGAGCTCCCGCTGACATCTCTCAGCTGTATGTTGCTCATATGTCAGCTGCCAGAACACATCAGATATGAGAGCTTGAAGGGTTATTTCTTATCTTGCTTGTGATATTTGACTGTAGAAATTTCCATGTGTAGGTGACTGCGTATGTGAAATCATTTGCATGTTGATTTGTATTTATATGAGCCTGTGCACTGACATTTTTCCATGTTTTTCCATGTGTGCATGTCTTTCGGCTGTCTTTTTTTGGTCTTTAATTTGCTAGAAAACAGAGAGCTTTGCAGTGACTCATAAAGTGATAGCCTATCATTTCATGCTTGGTGTGAGGTTTATTCGCACCCATTACTGTTAAAGAGGAGGCTGTGACCGAGACAAGTCTCTCACACGCCAAACTGTAAAGATTCGAGCCCCCATTCGCATTTCTATCACAGCGGCGTTTCATTTCATTACCGTGTGTGTCAGCGCCACATGTCAAATCTCCAGCGACCCGAGAGAAGTTGAGTTTCACATTCTGCTCTGAAGATCCACAGCAATCTGTGCTCATTTTCACTGAAGCAAAAAGGAAACCCTGTCTCTCTCACCTGGCAGAAACACATCCATCGTGATGTAAAAGCATGACTTCTCTCTGAGTCAGCCCTGTCTGGCTGTTTAAAATGTGCTCCACAATAAGTCAGACAAAGCACAGGAACTTGAGTCTTAACCTTGATGATTACAGACCTTCTGAAAGCCTCACCTGCCACCTAATGAAAAGTGCAAATCTGTATTTCTATCACATGTTATTTCTTTCATACCGAGCACCTTCATGCCTCCTCCCAAACAACTCTGATAGAACTTCAAGGTGCGTCAACTGAATACTCCACACTGGCAAGTGAAAACCTTAACAATATGCTGGTGGGCCTTACAATGAGGTGACAATATGGAGGAAACTTTTCTCTCTTTTTTTTAGGAAAAATAGCAAAATATACTTGAAGACATCAAGATAGGATAGAGAACATCTCACCAACAGACAGTACTGTTAACACCATGTTTATACAGAGCTCCATATTATTTGAAACTAATTCAGTCTCACAGCATCTTGTTAAATTTTGACAAAACTTAACCTCTAAGGTTTGTGCACATGAACACGTATTCCAGACATTTTTCGACAGTTTTATTTGGTACCTGCACCATGTTTTATGACTGGATGATGCAGTTATTTCTGAATTGTAAATGGTGGACATACATCATGCAGTAATGTTGCACAGGAAATAAACAGCTCAGCTCCCATCTGTGGGAGTTGTAGCAAACAGAAACACTTTGGTTCAGGTTAGAGAAGGATTTTTGTGCAGGCTGTCACAAACATTACAATTTCTGAAATAACCACTAAATGTTATCAATAAGAGTCACATGAACAGAAACATAGGGCCCTATCGTACACCTGGTGCAAATGCGGTGCGCCAGAGCACGGCAGAGCAGGATTGCGTGTACAATAGGGCCCATAATGTCTATTTGAAAGTCATGCCGACTCACACAGAACCAACGTTTCATGAAATAGTGAACTGAATCTCTATGATTTGTGTAGGTGGGCATGCTGCCTCTCTGTTGAAGTCATGCTGCCTGACACAAAATTAAAGGACATTTTGTGCTCATGTACCTGAAACCTGTTGATTACATGTAATGACTTTTTCATAACTTGCTGTGATAATGGGCTGTTTAAGCAGAAGGTGAAGTGACAAAAAACACTCTTGATGGGCGCTCTGGAAAACCTCACACAACAAAAAAAAGTGATCTAGCTGACATGGGAAATATTTCCAAATGACCTGATTGGAGTCCATTTTATTAAGCTCTAAAAGTGCTGAATGCAGCTAACATTTAAGCCGGTGATCCAGGTTGAAACAATTCAATTTTTCCATTTCCAGGAATTAAGTATGTTAAAAGATAGATAGCTGGGCCAATTTACTATTGCATCATGCATGATGTCATTCCGTTTAACTAGCTGCCTTAGAGACAACAGTTACATGGGATTTTTGCTTATCATCTAGTTTATAACCCTAACCCTCCACATGGATTTCTACCCTGGTATTTAAATAAATCCTCCATCTTTTAAGTCTGTCTGAATGTGTGTGCCCTGTAATAATCTGGCAATCCGTCCAGAGTGCAGTGTGGTCAGGCTCCTGCACCCAATAACACTGAAGAAGATACGTGGGTATAATTAATGGATGGATGGATTACAGATGCAGTAAAAACACATCCCTGAGGAGAACAGCCAGTTATTTATCCCAGCTCCCATGATGCCTTGGCATTCGAGAGACAGCAGCTATCCAGAGTAATTAAGCTTCAGTAACAACAGCACCTGTAACCTCTTTTATTCAGAAAAGTACCAGAACATCTGTGGCAAACACTATTTAACAACCAGTGGACCCTGAGGCTGCAGCAGGCTGAGAGCAAAGGGAAACTCAAGTCTATTGGAATTATGAATATTAGCATGCACTCTGTGACACCTGCAACAGCAATGCAGAGTATGCTACAAGGACAAAGTAATGAATTGAACCAAATTAAAAAAAAAACTATAAAATTTTATATACCTATTAATGAGATGGAGTCTTGAGACGGATCATAGTGTCTGTGTGCTGAAGGATGTTTCAGGAACATACTCGTGTTCACCATCACAAGTTTGTCCTAGTGGTTTGTAATCTAATACAGGTTTAAAACAGCTTTGATCAACTTCATCCATTCCAGCAAAATACGTCTCTGTGCGCAATTAATCTGTCATCCGTCTGTCAAACGTCCCTGTCCTCAGTTCTGCAGTTCAGCCTTTTGTAACGCAGCCATTTCTCTCACCTCCTGATTGGGATTTGACACACAGTCAAAGCACGCAGCGCAGCAGCAACAATTTCCTTCCATCCACAATCCTCATCAAAAAACCAAGCAGTGCCAAAGTCTGTCATTGGTATGCTGGTCATAAGAGAGCGGGAATCCAAGTCCATTTTGTACCCTAGAACAGGAATTATAGCTGTTCCTTTTAAATGCTACGCTGCCGTCTGTGAGTCACTGCTGCAGCTCAGGATCTGATAAGTTGGTATATGGAGAAAAAACAGGTATGTATTAAAAGAAAGGGTTTCATTTTAATGCAGCAATTTTGAAAGGCTTTTGCTGCCAACAATTAATCCCTTCATGTTTCAGACAAAAGGAAAGTTTCAGAATTACAATGATTTTGACATGACGCATGACCTGCAGACGAGTGATGTGTTTTACTGAAAAATTACCTATATTTAAAAAGAGTGGCCTCTAACTTTCTGTCAAAGAAGCTTATTAGATTTATATTAGTCTAAGTTTGGACCTTAGATCATGCAGAGAGACGTCAGTTTAGCATAAAAAATCAAACCAGGTGAAACAACTGATTGGCTCCATCCAAAATTTTCAAACTCTGCCAAACAAAATCTTTAAAGCTCATTATGTAGTGATTATTTAGTGCAAACTAATTTAAAAAGTAGCATTTCAACCGATTAAATCCTTAAAAATCAGCTTAACTTTGGATTTATATTGTTCTTTCACTTTCATTTTGTGAAGCAACAATGAATCTGATACCTGCAACTGTTCATGTTAAATCAAATAATGCAGCAGACAAATACAAAAAAATAAAACCCTTAGCAGTGCACCAATTCAGCAGACACTTGCTCTGCATCCTCAGTCCCTTTCAGTGACTTCTCCTCCTCCTGCCTCTCCATGCCTCACTCGCATGCTAACCTGTGGTTAGGATTAGCATCCGCCTGGCACATTCATTTCTTTGCCTCCTGAGCAAACATCCTTCCAGCCTTCCAGCTTTCTGGACCAAAACAATAAATCACCTCCACAAATAAGAGGTAAAAGTAGGCCATGCTGTTTCTTACACCCACGTACGTAAATGCAGAAATGCAAATCCATGCACAAATGCACACAATCAACAGAAAAATATCAAGTTTTAAAGCCACTTAAATGCAGTCATAATCCATCCTCCATCCTGCTTATATTCACACACATGCATAAACCCAAACACACACAGAGATAGACAGACACAAACAGGGTCACGCCCTTCTGCAGTGCTACCCATG
The DNA here is from genome assembly GCA_029783645.1 of Ctenochaetus hawaiiensis. Classification (NCBI taxonomy): domain Eukaryota; kingdom Metazoa; phylum Chordata; class Actinopteri; order Acanthuriformes; family Acanthuridae; genus Ctenochaetus; species Ctenochaetus hawaiiensis. The sequence goes on along the minus strand of JAPZDY010000004.1, from coordinate 5,556,591 downwards.
CGGACTACAAAGTCTCAGGGGACTGCATAATAAAAAGCCACATTTTTATATCGCCCAGAAGGAGAAGGTGGCCCTCTTGGTTTGCATCCAACCTCTGATGCCTCCCCCATCAATTAATCAGCAGATGTATTTTTAAAACAAGTTGTGCTAGAACTTGATGGACTGTTTAAAAATGAATTGAGCACCAGAGCACAGCAGCTGCGCAAAGCTTAGCTGAGGAGGCTCGTGGTGGCAGCAACAAAGAAACAGCAGCAGCAAAAAAAAAACGTTAAGGCTGCAGGAAAGGAGGCAGATGCGCAGGTGAGAATATGAGAGAACACGTGGAGGGGTAAGGAAAGGAAAACATGAGGGGAAGGTGGAAAGGTGCTAAGAAATGCAGATAGAAAAAGATGGAGGAACAGCAGAGCAAAGGGAGGAAGAAACCTTTGAGTGTATCCAAGTATGTGAACATAAGAGAGTGGCACGATATTTTTGGAGAGCTATTTTTGGTACTCGAGTAACCCTTGGGGTGCATTGGGGAGAGGGTGGAACGAGGGATGCAAATCAAATCCATTTTGAGCATCACAGCAGAAAAATGAAAAAAAAAAAGTGTGGCCACATTGGGACAAACCTACAACACCTGCGGCAGAAACTACTGGGCTTTGCTAATGCAAATATCTTTCTTATGGTAACACTCCAGTAACTTCAGAAGAAGATCAAATCCTTCATCCCGAGAGTCAGCCAAGCGCTCTGAAGCTCTTTCTTCTCAACAGATTTTTGGGGTTTTTTTGTTTCTTCTATGGAATGGCTAACATCCAGCCATCGGGGTTTGTGTTTGAGGAGAGCAGTGGCTCGCTGTTGGCAATCTGTGCGAGTGTTTGAAGGAAGCGAATTCCCCGGTTCCATCAGATCTCCCTGTTACACTGCGCTCAGGTTTCTTCCATCTGTTTCCCTGCTAAAGATGGGCTTCTGACGCGGCACTCCAGGTGCACTGTGAGCTCCGTGCACAAGTGTAAATACACACACACGCTGCGCACGCTGGCACACACCCACATGGACCTGCTCTTACACACACAGACAATAAGAAAGGATGGCAAAGGCACATGCATGGTAAGAGACGCTGTGATGTCCAAATCTGTTTGTCCAGACAGTGATCAGAAGAACAGAACTAAAACAAAACTATTGCAGCATCTAGCTGCAAATAAGGAAGTAGAAAGCCGAGTTCATGGCTTTATTTATATTATATACCATTGTTCTCTATTATGAGCATAGACAAAAGCAAACCCTTTAAAATATGAAGCAGTGGCTTAATTATTATTTTCATAAATCGTAGCTTCCTCTAAAAATTGAGTTTAATCAAATTCTACATCCTGGCCTTCGATTTTAAGAAGGAAAATCCTTATGACTTCCATTAAATCGAACCCAATTTTTAATGCTACAACATTTACGGCCATCGTTATACTGTGATAACCATTCAGTTTATTCACTTTCTGTAATTCATCTGTTGGTTGATTATAGTATAATAGTATGTTTTTCTTGTTGGTGAAGTCTGCAACAATCACACTCCATTCTGCCTTCACACACAGGAGGGATTAACAGGAAACAATGCATGTATGTAATCCAGCATTAGTGTTTGTAATAGTCTCTCTCCAGCAGCTGTATCACAGCTGTGGCTGCTGATGCAAACCCAACATGTGCTGCTGCATCTCCTTCATATTTAACCCACTGAGCTGGTGAGACACAAGGTGGCTTTTATCGTGAAGCTGCCACAGGAAACTTCAAGTATTTGTCACTGTGTTTGTCTCAGAGTTTGTTCCCAAAAAAATACATATACAAATTGAGACCACAGGTTTTTTTTGGGCATTTTTTGACAGCAAATCTGTTACAAGCAGCCACAGTGAGCTGTGAGATGAAGAGCTGCAGGTGATTGGCTGCGCGCCTCCAACTCCTCAGCAAAGTAATCAACATCCTGGAAATCAACTTCAGTGAAAGTAATTAATACAGACTGCGGTTGTCACGGCTGTTGTGTTCCTGACAAGGTAGCTGCCCAGGGAATATTTTCTGCTGAGGTAATTGTGGGTGTCATTTCATATCAGAACGCACACTTACTGGGAAGTAGAGCAGTAACGCCCCAAACAAGATGGCTTCCAGCAGGATGAGACCAGATGTACGGATGCTCTGTTCAATGAAGAAAGAGAGAGAACAGAAAAACCATCAGTCAGTCATGATTATCAATTGAACTTAAGTTATCAGACAAACATCTTTGTCCAGCTTTGCATAAATGAACCATGTAAACAAGATGACGAATGTGTTAGAATAATGCATCATACTCATGTCACATGATACACGTCTGTATGCAGACGATGAGACTCGGTTTACTTTCCTATTGCTGCAAATCTTTCCTCAGTTTGTTTAAGCAGAGCACAGTGAGGAGTTAGAGCTTCAGCTTCTTTGCATTGCAAGCAAATGTAAATAACAAGTGTGCCTCTTTTAAAGCAAACAAACACATAAAAGGTTGAATATATACAAATGTATTACATGAATACAAAAATAAACAGATATGTGCATATATAATTATATAAATATAATATACAGAAGATATGTAAACATACATGCATACATATATACATACTATATACCATGAATTTATGTTGAACCTTCCTCTGAAACAAGAGGAAGACAGGCGACAGCACTTTTCTGGGTTGGATTTAATTGCCCACATTACCTCCTGGAAGATTTCTTATGTTTTTCTATGCAAATTCAAAGGGCTCCGGGGACATTTCTTGTGAACTGAAGAAACGTAGGAGAATCTGATGCACAAATGTCTATAAATAGCACACAGGGAGAGATTTGACTCAACTTTGCCTGAGGACTGGTTGTAATTATCCCTCACCGCAAGGATCTCATATTTATTTCCCTTTATTCTATTAGCAGAGTGGATATTATGCAACGACTGCTGCTGTGAATCTGTGTGGATTCAAATTAAGAGCTCAGTTACATTTGCAGTGTATGCTAATTATGTCAGTTTGCATTGAGAAAAAAAAAAACAATGAAAGGTGGTGGGATTGTCTCATTTGGCTTAAATTAAAGAAGGTGTCAACTGTAAAACACAAGCTGTAAGAAAATATTGTAAAACACACAGCAAATAATTTTTTTTTAATCAGACTTGCTCCTGTTACAAATCTTTTTCACACAGTTCTGTGCATGAAGCCACTCGACCTTAAAATCTTTCATGTGAGCCTGTGTGATCTCCAGTGTGTTCCTTACATATATAGTACATGGATTTTGGTTCAAATGTCTTATTACAAAACTGTTCTCACACCCTGTGGTGATGTTTTATTTATATGCAAATAAAGGCATTGTCTTGCGTTGGCGTACTCTGTATATTATACTGATTTAGAAACCGAAAACAAATATGTGTGGAAATGAGGCCTAAGTTGATGAGACCCAGAGATTGTATTAAATTTATACTTTTCCTTAATAAAATAAAGCCGCTTAATCTTATCCAAGTGTCTAAATTTACTGCCTTTTACTGTGTGAGTCAGTGCAAAGAGGGATTGTTTGCCTTTTATCTCAATTAAAGTCTGGTTTCACATGTCAGATCATAGACTCTCTGTTCCGGTATAGTAATGTTGTGGAGCCACTGCACAACAGTTTTTACTGTCATTAATCTCTATCTCTATCTACTATCCTTCACTGTATTGCATTTAGAGAGGTATAAATTTTCTATACGCAGAAATTTATGGGATGTTTCCAGCTAAGGTTGGCTCATAATTAAAGAAACACTCTGGGGATTAATTATTGCATTTCTATAAAGTTTGAGGACTCATAAACTACAGATTTTCTTTTAAAAAGGCCAAAATCCAAGCAACAAATCACAAGATTTCCAGACTTTAATCTGTGTCAAGTTTCAAAAAACACTGGATTCAGTTCCCATAATGCAATTTCATACTTAGGGTATGGTCACGTTCATTTTCCAGTAAATCAAATTGCACTTTACTCATTCTTGAAACTGAACATGATGTCATTTTTATAATGTAGGTGATGAATAACATTTGCAGGCTGGTGATGTACTGTTATTCTAACTGAATATGATGTCATTTTTTAATTTTTTTTTACACTTTCAAACACGTCCCATAAAGGTCTCTATCAGCAGATTATACACACACACACACACAATTAAAGCTAAACTGTGGTCCATGAGAGCCAGCTGTGTTTCCCTCTCACCTTGTTTCTCCTGAAGTGGTAGACCACCACCATGCTGGCCAGGTCCAGCACCATGCACAGACCCTGGAAGGAGGCCACAGCCAGCCGCAGAGCACTATCCTCCTGCACCAGGCAGGGGGTGTCGTCCCGGCAGTAGGGGCAACCCTCGCGGCATGGCAGGCACTTTGTGGACACGTCAGAGGTCTCGTCTCTGTTAGAGCCCTGCTCCTTACCTAAAGGGCGTGAGAGCAATCAGATATTCAAATGTTCCATGTAATTAAATACTGTGTCTTCCTGCAGAGCTGAACTATTTATACTCTTCTAACAGATGAAAAAGAGGTTTTTGGAGATTTCGTATCTAATCACAGTTTGGGAACCCAGGTCTGATTTACTGGAGTGTTTTCAAGGATTATCAATGCAATTAATTTGCATTTAGCTGTCTCACACTGACATCTTATTAAACGCTCAGTTAATCAATTTGAAGGAGTAGAAATCATCAATCCAATAAATCACAAAGCCTTGGGGGTGATAATTACAAGAATACAGGCTTTAATTAGGCAGATGAGGGAATAATGAAGGAGAGGAGGAGAAAATATTGTGACACGGCTCCCTTCATCACTCCGGTCTGCATAACCGTTGTTGTACCAGCATGCGGCTCTTGAATGTGTTTTATCAAATCTGTTCCTAGATTAATTTTTTCCATCTCATTTGAGAGTGTTCATATTAGCATGACTGGATATGTCCTGTTAAGCGCCTATTGAAAACTTAATTTAATCAATTACATGTAAAACAACGACCGCCAAAAACATAATTTCTTCATTCTGTGATGTGTCTACTGCAGCAGGAGATGGAGTCAATCTTCTGTTTAATTCCTCCATTTTCATCACACAGACGCTGTGCAGCTCCCCTTGAAAATGATGCTCGATAAGCATGTAATTCCTCTGTAAGTCCCCGAGCTCATACAGTATGCAAACACTGTGCTAAAGCTGTACAGTGCCTCAGCAGAGCATGATGATTGCGAGAGAATGTGCTGACAGCACTGGAAGGAAGATTGAACAAGTTAAGCAGGAACTGACTCGTAAATTTAAAGACACTCTGATGAATCTATCAAGCAATCACGCAGTCACTGATGTAAGAAGCGACACAAAGTGGTTCATTTTTTTTCCTCACATATGTATGTGTTAGATTTCATAAAGGCTGTTTATCTTCTCTGGTTTCATGCATTTGTAATGTCAGTTTCATTGGTGCCAAGATGTTTTTATTAGTTATCTGTTCCGAGTGTGATGCCAAGACACCTAAGTTTATACCTAAGTTTGCTGAAATTGTCTAGTCAGCTTTATTTTTTTGCATTTTGCATTAAACCATATTCTGCTGCCATTTAACCCCCTCACACACATATTTACAGGTTTAGCCCCCACAAAATAGCTCAGTATTTTAACAGTGATATTCTACAATAAGCATGATTTGCACTGGAATTCAATCTACAGCGGAGTCAGTTTTAACCTGTTCTGATGCAATAGTTTATTAGTGATTTGTTTAAGCAATTTCAAGTGTCTTCACACTGCTTATTAAGATTTAGATTATTACATTTTTGTGTCTTTATTGGACATACATGATTTACTAAAATATTGGATAAAAAATGTTCTTTATGTCAAATGAAAAACTCCCAATTAACTCTGACTGCAGATTGAGCTATTAGCTCCAGAGATTTAGTTAAAGCCCTTGATTTTAATTTAGTGCAAAGTCTGGTAGCTGTTGGATAGTTTGCTCGGAGCCTCAAGGAGGGAACATTTGATTTAAGGTCAGACAGCTCACTTGGTTACTGTGGCTTATGGCTTTTTGATGAATTGGGTGAGCGTTTGTCAGACCTTATGATCAGAGCTTTGGTGATCAGTTTGACTTTTAGTGTGTCAGTGTGGCTCTTAGCAAGAGCTGGCGGAGGAGCAGACAGATGGCTTTGGACAGAAAATGCGTCACATTATAATGACTGTCATTTATTCTGAGGAACCTTCTTGTGATCAAGTGTGGCTGATGAGTATAAGTTATTAAATTCTGTATTGACCCGGCTTGTTATGAATGATACTGCTTGTTTATTCCACATTTATCTAATATTTGTTTTGCACCAACATAACAAATATCTAATATTGAGGAACTATTTTTATGAATTCTGACATCAAGGCAGTGTGAGTGAGGGGTATTTATTAAGAGCAAGGTAGAGCTAACTTTGTGTATAATCTCACTTAGCACCTGTTTGGAAAATGAAATCACAAACTTGCTCTGGATCAGCTTATAATTAAAAAGGAGCCAACTATTGCCTCATTGTCATGTGCACATTAGTTTGCTATGTTCAGGTTCTATTTGTTAAGTGTTGCATTGTTTGGAGTCATCAGGATGCATAATCATTTCATTAATACCTTACCACTACTCAACATTCCAGTGACAGTAATAGGCACATTACCCTACAACAGAAAATTGGTTTATTGTTATTGTTATTCTCATTATTATTGTTGTTGTTGTTTGTGTTGTGGCAGCTAAGAAAAAAAGCAATAAAGACGCAATAAAAATGTAGATTGTGACATTAAGATCAAATGTCATGTTTCATGAGGTTCCTGTACACATTTCCATATAATTCATTTGTTATTGCAGGCTGTGTTCTTCCCTCTCCCTCCTTTTCCCCTTTTGATATCTGTCCTTTTGGCCTGTTGCTAGGGAACAATACAAAATGTTTCCAGTCTGCTCTGTTTTTTCAGGGATGCACAAGGAATAACAGACAGGTTCTGAGGAGGGGGAGGAGGGGGAGGAGTAATCAGGGTCGCCAGCTACTGCGACCCAATCTGAGCTGCAGTGCTTTTTAATGACGGGTTCTGCATGGGGTTAGGAAGATGAGGCTCTTCACAGACTGAGCCGTTTGACTACAGGACTCATCACGCTGCATTACAATAAAGCTCTAGCTTAGCATATCAGCCCCCCCTTAGGGTGCTGTATTGTTGGAGTCCAGAATGAGAACCACCGCCGTTGGCTTGATTATCTCGCTCATGAGGGCCAAGCTGTCTGCCGGAGGACACTGCAGAGCTTTCAGTCAAGGTGTCAGCATACAGGCATTCAAATCAAAAGCACCAGCAGGGGGGTAAAGGGTACACTTGGAAAATCACAAGGATGAAAAAAGGGAAACAACAGATACAAACAATTCAAAGCCAAGTTTGAGAATAAGTTTTCAGGCCATGTTCATTGTATCGGTCATATCTGAGTTACAAACATGGAATAACGCAATTAAGACATCTGTGGGATGGACAGCATTAATGTACCATTCACTAAACCCCTCCCTCAGTCAGCAGTTGTCCAATCATATAACTTTATTAACCAAAGTTTTAGATTTCAATCAATCAATTAATCTCTTCAATCCTGAAGAGAATGTCTTTTGTTTTTCTACTTTTGTAAACTTGAAAATATCAAGGTTAAAATAGAAAACATAAATTAAACAGTGTGTTTATCAGCTCAAATGTAATCTGTTAACATTAATTAACTTACTAGAAACAGCAGATACTGAGTGTGATGGGGCTACACATTTGAAGAGAATAATACTAACATGACAGAACACCACCCTAAAAGATCTGAGATCTGAAATAGCGTAATTTATTAGTCTTGTCTTGTTCTATAGATGTTTTCTGAGGCCATCAAAGCAAATCTAAATCAATGCCACTTGATTGCTTGACCAAGTACTTTCAACGACAAGCATTCAAAGCATTAAGTGACATGCAAAAAAAAAAAAAAGAAAATTCAAATAACATTTATTTAAAACAAAGTACTAAAATACAAGATCTAAATAGTTTCGGCTTACTACACATGAACAATATTTCTGCTTCATTTCCGATTCTTCTGCAAGTCACAGGCTCAAACATTGGGAAAAGTCAGGTGGAATATTAGAGCTAGCATTAGCTTACGCTTGCTAGAAATCTGCTAGTGACATTTTTCATTTCAGGCAACAAAGAACCATTGTTTCAAAAAATGGCTAGGATTTTTAACTGTGACTGAGGCTTAGTGGAACGACAATTTAAGTGTGACTGAACTTTTAATCAGCTTTTAAGTTTATTCCACCAAGACATGCTCTTTGTCTGCACAACAACCCATAATCCAACAGGTCTGTGATTCAGATGCTACCTGTGGCTCCCACTAGAGCTCAGAACAGAAACATAGTAGCAATCAGATCAGTTGAAAGCCTTTGACTGAACACTAGGTTTTCATCACCTCACGAGCCCCAGGATACCCATCCAAAGACATCAGAGGAATTTCAAAACTAATCGTGTAGCTGTCAACTTAAAAAAGTGCTTTTGTTTTTTTGTTATTTTTCCATAAATCTCAAAAGCTTGCTTTTAAAGGATTCAAAGTTTTGATCTGACAGCTTGCTGCAAAATGTATTTTTATATCACAGAGGGATTTGTAACCTACTTTTAAAGCCATTTAGTGCCACTCGGCTTGGATGGTAGAATCCTCTCCTGCACTGGCACTTGTACTTGTCCAACACAAATCCATGGCCAACAATGGGAGTGCACTGGAAAAAAATACAGAGGAAGACAAGCAGAGGTTAAAAAAAAATATTTGTATATATTTCTATATATCTCTATGTTTTCTACAAAGTGAGCTCGATGTTTACTAGAAGTCAAAGCCACACATCTAAAATGTGTCACATTTTAAAAGCACTTGTATTCAAAGAGACCGGGATCAAAATGAAATTCAAAGGAAATATGCAGCAACAAAACATGCAAACCAAAAGTTATGTAAAACACCATAAATAGCAGTTCACATGTTTTGGTTGCTATCACAAGAATTTCACAGGAGGTGGTTGCACACGGGCAAAAGTGGGATGCTGAAGAGGAAATAATATGAAACAGGAGGATGGAGAGGGATGATTGACCAGGATGACTCAGCCAACACAACTCTGTTCTGCTTCTTGAATCCAAAAGCAAGTGGGAGCAAAATGATGAATTCTAACTGTTAATTAGGATTTTAGAACCAGAATGAAAAATACAGGACACTTCAGCAAATAGAACGAAAATAATGTCATTAGTATAATAAGATAATTAACTTTTCTTTCAGTGGAACAACAGCATATTGTTTGTTATTGTTATAGCTGAACATTTGACTAATTCACCTTAGGCCTGCTTACCTCTTAAAATGGTTCATTATTCACCGAAACATGTATGCTGAATTTGAAAAAATAATCTGCAGCTTAACGGAAAGAAACTGTTAGTTGCAGTAATAAAAAGCCAATTAAATCACCCGATGAAATGAGCCATAATGGATGTCAAGTAAACATGAGGTCAGAGTCATATTTGCTGGGAATATATAAACAAGGATTGTGTGATTGTTCTCTTCACACATTCATTATTATTTTTACTATTTCTGGCTCCACAATGTGCTTCAACATGACTCGTGAGTAAAAATCAGCCTTCTAGTGATGAAATGTTTACATTTGTAGTACAATCTCATAAAGATCTGGATGACTCTGGACGATTTACAGTTAGCTTACTGAAAGAGAAAGTTGTAATCTTTACAATTCAAGACTCAACATCAGTAGGTGATTTGAGGGGAAAGAGGGAGAATCCATCCCCTTTGTTATCAAAATTATCTAAATGCATCTCTCTTGTTAACTGCCTTACCCCTCTCATTGTCTTGTAGCAGAGAGAGTGCAGAGGCAGAGGGGTTGTTGAGTTGAATGTGTCTGCCTGACTCAGTGATCTTTTATCTGGCTGAGGTCACAACCCTGACCGTGGCTTTGAAATATCAGGAGCTGAACTGTGCTGTGTGATGATAAAGTCACAATGCTGTCCGTGGTGCTGAAGTAACAGAGGAACTTGCACAGCACCTTCTTCTTTTATCCCTTCTTGTGTTGTTGTTCTCCTGATCAGGGAAGCTTGCTTTGCAACAAGTTTCTTATTTTTGTGTTTATCAGCCTAAAACTTTTGTTTCCTTAAGGTGAATTTAAAATGACCTGGCTTATTAATTAACTTATTTACTAAATCAACTGATCACAAAATGGCCGCTGGGTCTTTATGACAGATGAATCATTCATATACATGTTCAACTGTATTCGATAGCTTTCATTTACAGAAGCTTAGCTTTAAATGTGTTTTAGTTGTAAAGGTTTTGGTTTCATTTAAATATAATGTTAAAAAAATGTGATCTTTTACAAAATGTATTCAAATTTTAAGGGCCATCACACCAAACAACTTAATTGCCTCAACTTACTAGCTAAACTGGTGCAGATTCGTCGAATAACCTGCTGTTTCTGCCTCAAGCATTGCTTATAAAGATTTAAATATTGATCTCAATAGATAATCCACTGGTTTATATGTGCATTTTGGCCTCATATATTTATCATTATATATTCTGTTATGGATAAAGAAACAAAAGCATCCTGTATGAATCAATTAATTTTAATTGCAAATCAGAAAATGGTTGTTGGGCTACATGGCACCCTAAAGTGAGAGGATCATACAGACACTTTGCTGCCTGTGGGGTTTTTTTTGTTTGTTTTTTTTTGATGCTACTGAAAAATCAACCCCAGACTAAGCTACCTTTGTAACGCAATATTTTAGGCAAGACATAATGAGACATCGCTGCTGTTTTGGTTTCTTGCTATATCGTCAGGGTTTAACAAGGCCAATTAACAAATCACCGACTGCTAAACATTAGTCTCACACAACTGAAACACACAGCGCTGTGTCAGCACTAGAGAAAGTCTGGCTGTACCCGTTATCACTCTGCTATAGGGGAGAAATACACTCTGGCTTGTTTGTATGTCTTTAAACCAATGCCCTTGTAAAATAATAACATGCAGATAGAGAAAAGGGGAGGAAAATAGCTACTGAAATTATCATTCTATTGCAGGCTCGTACCCAGAGTACACAGAGTCTACAACCAGTGAGTCAGACCAAACGCCTAAACACAGTGTTTTTACAGACTCATCATCACTGAAATCAAGGATTTTTTAATATTGTAGGGTCTCGCATGCTAAAACAGGTCTAACTAACTGAATAAAGCACAGTTCCTATGTGTTTTCACTGGCTGCTGATGCCTGCACTTCCTCTCAGGCCCAATAAGTTAATGAACTTGTTTCAATCATGTTATTGAGTCTCCTACATCGACTACATGCTTTTCTGCAGCGTGAGGCGGCAGACGCCCCAGTTATAAACATGCCTGGTGTCAGGGGAAATCACAGGGCTTTGCCAAGTAACAGGGAAACTAATTAATATCTAAATTAAGAATTAAGGGTTGTTTGAAGAATTAAAGCGTGTCTGCATAATTCCAGCTTGCATTGATAACTGTGGGAGTTACATGAGCTTACACACCATCTGGAGCAAAAACACCCTCAGTGACATGCACACATATGCACCAGTATGGATACTGCACACTCATGCGAATGCACATATCCCTGTGCTAAAATAAAGCCGCAATGAATTTGACATGAACGTTCATAAATAGTGCATTACGTTGCATGCAAACTGTAAAAACAGTATGTCTCCTCAGAGAGCGGCAGGACTATATTTATCCTTATTGAATCAGTGACAGAGAGAATTTTTATTTTTCCCATATTCAAAGCAGAGCCCATGCTGAAGGAATAGTTTGATATTTTAGGAAATACGCTTATTCGCTTTCATGTTGAGGGTTTGATAAGAAGGTCGATACCGATCTTGTGTGTGTGTGTGTGAGTGGGGGTGTGTGTGTGCGTGTGTATGTGTGTGTGTGTGTGTGTATGGAGCTGCATGTATAGCCCGGAGGCAAAGACTGGCGGCAGAGGAAACAGCCTGCGCGGCTCTCTTCAAAGTTTAAAAATAGAGCTATCAGCAGCTCTGAAGCTCAGTAGTTAACATGTTGTATCTCGTTTGGTTCCCACAGCGCTTCATTTTTACATTTTGTTTATGTGCAGGTGAAACAAACAGGATACACTGTTGCTGTAGATGTGCTGTTTGGTTAATTAACAACTATCCCCTGTCTTCCAGGCTTTCTGCTAAGCTAAGCTAAGCTCCTCCTGTAGGCCTTCACCTCTAGCTATACCAATATTACATACAAGCAATGTTTGGACAATGGAAAGAGAAGGAAAGCCTACCGTTGTCCTGACTTTAGGGCACAAGTCCTTGATGGTTAAGTCATTGTTAAGGCGCTTGTCTGTGATGTTAATTCCATTTACATGTGAAGGGCACAGGAGTTGCAAACATTGAAAATCAGAAAGCCAATGTAAAACCAGTCTGAGTTTAGTGTTTCTGTGGTTTCTCCTAACTCTCAAAACTACATCATTTTTAGTAGGTTATATTTGTATGTATCTAGTTTTCTCAAGAGACTTAACTTCTGCACAGATCACTTGTTTTTCAAAGCTGAAAAAAAGCCCAAAGTCTCCAAACTGGGGCTCAGCAGCAGCAGGAGGGTTGGGCTGTGGAGGGTATAAATGCTTGAATAAAGGTGTGTAAGTGGTTGACAGAATAAACAGTTACAGTAAATCATTGCTTCAGTGTTGCACCAGTGAAGATAAGAAGGCCTGGGATTTAGGATATATGTTTCCACTTTTTGGAAGAAACACTGTGAGCTTTATACCTCAGAGACGCCGCCTCTTGTTGTTTTTTGCATTTTTCTTCTTTCTTATCGACTGACTGAGGTTTTGTGAACTTTGTCAGGTGGGGAACCTTCACACTATTTTGGGTTAAGCTTGTGCATGTAAAAATAAAAAAAAAAACACATGGAAAAAATAGAAGCATAATAACTGTATATTATGTGACGTATCTGAGACATTTTTGTGTGTTTAAGCTCTTGAATCAGCTCTTGAACTTTCCTGCCTGTGTATTTTCAGATCACTCTTTCTTAATTAGCAAAATCCAAGGATAATGGCAAGGATGAATATCATCAGCGGCCTTCATGAGAAAGAACCAGTGTCCCTAAACATGTTTAGCATTCACATAAAGCCATTGTGAAGCTGCTGTAGAGTATGTCTATTAATATACAAAATGATTCTGCTCACCATAATCAACCACAAAGCAAAAGCAGATATGCAGGGAAATCCTAAAGCAAGGAAGTATTTGCTGCTTACCATGACTGCAAAAGCACACAATATGAAGCACTGCACAGATTATTTTATATGCCCAGTGACTTAAACATTGAAATGTACAAGAAGCACATTTATGAGCCATAATAAAACAAGACAAAGAGTATACAGCCAAACTAGAAGCTCTGTGGGGCTGCACTTTGGTACGGAGGTGCTCTGCTAACATCATCAAGCTAACATGTTCACAAAGTTAGCACTTAAGTTAACAAAACATTTACCACATTCACTACATCTTTATGTGGCATGTTGGCATGCTGATGTTTCATAATTAACACTTAACACCAAGCCTGCTCATGGTGGTGCCAAAGGAAAAGTCAGACAATCATCAAGATTAGTAGGATTTATATTCTGGATTTACTGTATTTATGCAAATGATGTATCCATAGGCGAGTTCCTCTCCACAGATTGTCATGAGAAATTCAAAATAAAATTCCAAACTCACAAAATCAGGAATAAATTCATAAAGAAAGCTGAGCACATATACATCAGTAGGTGTTTTCTCCCTCACAGACAGGTCGAAAAGGGGAAAATGGACAGCATTTATAAAATGTTATGAAGTCTTTCTATCATTCAAAGTGCTTCATGTTTAAAGTAAAATTTCATCCATATTCATACAATATTAGCAGGGGCTTTTATTCAAAGTGTTAACCTGCTCATCAGAAACACATTCACACACACACTCCAGAGCAATTTGGGGTTTAGTTTCTTGTCCAAGGACACTTGAACACGCAAACTGGAGGAGCTGGAGATCGAACCACCAGCCGTCTGATAAGTGAACAACCAGCTGCACCTCCAGAGCCACAACTACTCACCAAATGCTACTGTCCAGTGTGTAAATGAGTCATTTTTCATGGTTTGAGGGGTTCAAATCCAAACAAGTACAGTATACCATGTGTGCGATGCTGCTACAGCAACCGACATTCAGCTTTTAGTGACTGAATCCTCCAACGGCATTAAGAATTTCTATCCAAATATGTCATTTCAATGCTAAGCTCTCTCATTTGTTACACATCACAATCTGCATATAAAAACCTGAATGGTAACCCAGCAAGAAGGAAAAATGGAAAATAAGCCACTGCAAGCTGCAGTTCATCCTTTGCTGGAGCAAATCAGTGCATGTGTGTGTGTTTATATGTTTGTGTATTGCGTCCCTTCAGGAGATAAGTGTACCTGTGAACATTAAAGTCTACAAAACACAGGAACTGCTTTGAGCGAGAGTCTGATCAATTTTCATCCCTCCAACCCAGAATGAATCTGGGTCTTGGCCAGAATGTTTCTGTGACTGGAGGAGCAGGTGGCGAGCTGAGGACTCAGCCTCCCTGTGGGCCCTGAACGCACCATGAGTCAAACTTGAAAACTTTTAACATCTGCCCACCAGAAAACAGAAGAGGGAGGGATGAATGGATGGACAAACAGACAGATTGATAGACAGAGATAGATAGATTGATTGATAGACAGACAGACAGACAGACAGACAGACAGACAGACAGATAGATAGATAGATAGATAGATAGATAGATAAGTATTTGAAAAACTACTCAAGCAAAGGTTAACTGGTACCTAGTTGATATATTACCCAATGTAGCAGGCAAGTTACATTACATTTTAATTTTACTAACTATTAATAATTAATTAGTATTTATTAATCATTTTTATTTTAAGGGCCTGACAGAAAACTATAGCCAAAAGATATGTTAATGTCATTAGCATAACATTAAAGATTAATGTAACCCATTAAAAACTGACATAGCTAACATTAGGTAGCTATCTTAATTTTTCACCTACAGTATGTGTCACTTACTTTAAAGTGCAAGTAGAGGTTGGAAGTAAACACAAAACTTGCTCCTTTATTTATTGTTTTACTCTGTTGTTTTGCTTGGTTTCATTACTGAAACACTCATGACCTACGAGGAAAACACACCTGTAAACAACTACTTTCCAACATTGGAAAAAGAAGACCTGGTTTTGGATTAAGAGCAGTGGATTTTTGAGATGCCCATGGCACCTTCTGACCACACAGTAAGACCAGCCTGTCTGCCCCGGAAGGTGAGGGAGGAGAGCTGGGATAACAGCCATTAGCCTAGCATGGATTCAGGACCGCTCCTGGCTAATGACCGGTCACAGGAAGATAAAATGGATGAAATGGGATTCTTGCTGGTCAAGAGGCTGAAAATCAGAAGCTATTGTGCCCATTTTCTTACAGAGACCACCATTTCACTACTACACCTCACATTAATTTGTTGCACTTGACGGGTGGACTGAGCCAACGGAGAGCAAGACTCCAGCAGGTGAAGGAGAGGAAAACTCTCTTTCAATGATGCTTCATACTCAAACTAGTAAAACTAATGGACAGTGCTCTTCAGATGTTAAACTTGTATTGTGAGGATGATAACCATACTATCACTGGTATCTTCCTGCTGCTGTTAACATTCCACCAGATGCAAACTCAAAAATGCACAGAATGAGCTCAGTTCTGTGTTGCGGTATGCACTCGGAACAGAACTCAGATGCAGAGACGTTTCAAAAAAGCAAAAGATTTATTTAACAAAAGGGCACAACAAAAAACACCCTTACGGGGAAAAATCGGAAAAACCCAAAAACTGTACAAAAAACACAAAAAGCCACAACGGCAAAAGTAACAACTGAAAATCACCCAAACGGGGAAAAAACTAGACTTACAATATAGCTAGAACAAAAAAACCAGGACTACAAAAACTCACTGGAAGGCAGACTCGAAAATACAAAATTCACAGGCACAGGAAACAGCACGAGAGTGGGGAGATTTCTCAGGAACGATAGAACAAAGCACACGGACATGGACGCAATCGTCTCGCACAGGAGTCATAGCGAGAGTGATTTAAATAGGAAGACTAATTGACAATGAAGGGCAGGTGTGTCTCGTGATCTTCGCGCCTGAGCCAATCAGCCCCGCCTCTCTGCACGGAAGCCTGCTGAAGGGGAGAGGGAGAGAGGGATTAACACCAAACCCACAAACAAAATCAGAACCATAACATTCTGGGTCTCATAGGTCCTGTTCTATTGCGTTGTATCATATGACGGACTTAAACTTTAACTTTTTTTGCAACCCTGTGTTGCACAAGGGTGAATACATTACCCTGTCCCTTGTTTTTATATGGGCACTTCATTGTGTAACTGTTATATTTTTGAGATTTTGGTATAAACAGTGTGGTCAGAGACCGTCACTTGAAGCTGCCTCTTGTTCTGAGTTTTGCTCCGTCATCACCTCTACACTCAATCTCCAGCAGTGATAGCTGTATTTTCGTTATTTGACAACTTTGGCGACATAAACGGTAAACTACTGGCACATTAGCTGGTGGTTTCATTAAGAATAGCAACCGTTTCTTCAAACAAACATATTTTTACTCATGTGCGTGAATTATTCATGTAAATTAATTACTCTGTGGCCTGGCTCAAATAAATTAACACATATATGGCAAATTGAGGAGCTGCTAGACCACAAACAACCACACACACTCACATTAGTAGAGACATAAACATTCACCTGAGACATTTGTCATAAACTGCTCACTCCAAAGGAAGTGGACATTCATTAAGATGAGACACACCCAGAGACATCAAAGTGGACAAAGGAGAGATATGGTGTTTATTTTAGACTTTCAGTGCATTGAAATTGTTACACTTATTTAACTTGTGCTATCACCAGCACAAGAAATAAGAGCTTAAAATAAATATACACACATGGCCTGAAAATCACAACTAATTTAAACCTTGTATGAAGGAAGTGACATTGCTGTGTCCAAATTAACTTCATTACTTGAGCAACTACATCTCCCAGCAGCACATGTGTCACACAGGAGATTGACAAGGACCATTAAACAAGATTGATGTCACCCAGCTCCCCTGAACAGCATCACTAGCACACAACTCTATATGTTGTCCATCACCGGAGCTGCTTTTTTCACAGCAAAATTCAACACATTCGCGCAGCAACACACACACACATCATGCACACTCATACATCTAAAGGCAGGGAGCATAACAGTGCCAAGGCCAGCCTCGTTTTTCCTCAGCTGCTATAAAAGCGGTGTGAAACGGTCGTTTGACGAGTCTCAGTGTGATGGATCACCTTCATCAGACCGCAGGCTGAAAGTGTGAAAGTATTTTATAATTGCACCTTACTTTAGATGCAGTGGGGTCTTTTTAATTCCACTTTTTTCATTACACTTGACTGACAGGGTTTAAGGTTGTGTTGTCAATCATGGAAAAATGCTAAAGACTGAGAAGGGCACCCTGGGGAGGGGAAGTTTTATTATGAAGCATTGCGTTTTTTCAGACCTTGAACAGTTTATCAACTGTATTTAAACACTTACATGCAAATTTACGGGAGGAGAGAAAAAAAATGACCCAGTTTAATAATGTAATTAGACAGTAAATGTAAACAGTTTGTGATGGAAAATGCTTTATGTCAGTGGTTCCATGATCATTAAGTTTATTTCCTGCTTCCTTGCCTGCCTGTGCTCATGTTCATTCACCCATCACCAGCCCTCTTTCACATGTTTAGTGGCTGCTTTGCCATGTGCACTACAGTCAATTATTGCTTTTTTGGATGGATGGATGGATGGATGGATGGATGGATGGATGGATGGATGGACCTGATGGATGGATGGATGGATGGATGGATGGATGGATGGATGGATGGATGGATGTGTAGCTGATGTGTAGATGATGAATGTCTCTGTAAGGTGATGAGTCTAGAATGAAGCTGTTACTCTCTAATCCTGAGTGAAAGACTAATGTCTTAATTATACTGTATGTGTTTGTATGTGTTTCAACTGTTAAGCAGTTATAATTATATTCTGACTGAGCTGAAAATATCTCCATTTTCTACAGGGAAAATATGTTCTACAAATAAGACACAGCTGTTGCGAAGACAGTCTTTTGGGACTACACTTCCCTTTAAAAGTTTAGGAACTAACAATCCTATAAAAC
Organism: Ctenochaetus hawaiiensis; assembly: GCA_029783645.1. Lineage (NCBI taxonomy): Eukaryota > Metazoa > Chordata > Actinopteri > Acanthuriformes > Acanthuridae > Ctenochaetus > Ctenochaetus hawaiiensis. Next base: position 5,538,341 of record JAPZDY010000004.1, on the reverse strand, counting down.
TCAGCTAGAATTTGCTACTCTGTCAAACACAAACGAAACCACAGGTTTTAGAGGAGCCCCAGCTGAGTGCTACACAAGATAATGACAATTTTACTATAAGGAAAAGTGTGAAACATACCTCTAATGCAAGTGAATACAACTCCTCCACAAACTAAAGCAGCTTAATGACTGAAGTGAATTACCTGTAACTTTCACAGGGAGGCCCCTTATGTTTGGTCTGCAGTCGCTGGTACCTGTTTCAGTTTTCTCAGCATGCTAGTTGATTAAAAAGCGGCGAACACAACACCAAGATGGGAGTTGGCAAGAGAGAAAAGGAGGGAGAGCGAAAGAGAGCACTCTGCATCCCTCCTCAGAGATCTATAAATACACTGAAAGCATTAAACCCTAAAAGCATTACAATCACTCTGTCCCCTGGGTGGGAATCTGCCTGCTGCTGTTTCACAAGACTATCAACCACTGAAACAGTGGATGTCTGAAGAGAGGAGACCTTGGACTTAAGCCTGTCTGGAATTTCTCCATCAATGTAGGAGGCAAAAACTGCGACATACGTATAGTCGGTTATTGATCGGTGGCTTGTTGCGGTTACAGAACTGTGACCAGAGATAGAGTCGCCACAAGGGCTGAGCTCAGTGCTGCTGTTAGTTTCTTTGTATCCTATAAGGACATTAGCAGAGAGAGAGGAGGTGATGGGATTGAACACTCAGTAAATCAAGGCTGTGATTTATACTGAAGTTAGTTAAAGGGGGAAAAAATGCTGGAAATGTTAACACTGATTGCAGAAAAGTGTCAGGGAGTGAAATGCAAGTCTCATTTGGCATTTTAGGACTTATGAGATGAACCCTCAGCTTTCCCACACAGACATCTGGGTGGGTGGTCCCCAGTTCCCCGCATGGACTCGACTGGGAGGCTTCACTCAATTAAGATCCAACTGCTGCTGCCGACTTGACAGGCTCTTACATTTTGCCATGGCAGCCGCTGAGCTGCAGGCAACAGATTAGAGAGTGAATGGTGTTTCTCTGTGGAGGATGAATCCTCCCCGACGACTGTCCCTCTCTGCTGTCACTCCTCATCCCTCCCTCTCTGTCTCATCCTCCTCTCCATCCTATATGCATTCTTGTCCTTCCACTGTCCTTCCTCACTTTCTGCTACGATGCATTTGTCATCAACCTAATTAAAGATCAAAGAGGAAATGCTTGCCAGAAAATACTTCAGAGGATATGCACACGCTACCTGCAGTTTCGTCAAAAACTTTTATAAATATTGTACAGTTTACATTGTGTTTTTTCATTGACCATACTTAAAATTATATATAGTTTTAATCAAGTCTTCAGTGTTCAGTATCTTCCAGAAATTAGGCATTAAAAGCCCACTCCAGCTACTAAGTGGCAGTTTAGTTATACTTAAAAAGTTGGGTGATATTGCATGAGACGAGTTAAAGAGAGTGATTGGAAAAGGTGCAGCTGGAAAAAAATCTTTTTAAACTCATTTAAAAGTCCTTTAAGTGAGGACAGCAGGACAGAATGACATAGGGGTTAAGATTTGACACACAGAGTGTGTTTCCCCATGTGTGAAACAGCTTGACACCCAAGCAATACTAACTAAAAACAAAAGGTCCATCTATACTGTTCAACAGCGATGCCAAGTTGTGCAGTTCTAAATGTTAGCTGGAAACCACACCTGATAATAAGACTGAAGCTTTCCACGGTGGCTTATGCCAGGCCTTGTGCTTCCAGTGAAGGCAGTCCGGACTCTACAGTTTGCACTGACTGGACTGCAGCCAAAATGGGCCTATCAGAGTCTATCCGTCTCAAATTGGTAGAATTATACCTTGAAGATGCAGTGTGAAGAATTTAGTGGCATCTAGAGGGGAAGTTGTAGATTGCACTGACTGAATCCCTCTGTTCACCCTCCCTTTCCAAGTATATGGGAAAAGCAGTGGCTGTTAAACTTGCAAATAATCAAAAAGTCCTTTCTAGATCCAGTGTTTGGCTTGTTCATTCTGGGCTACTGTAGAAACATGTTGGACCCACTCCCTCTGTAGATATGAAAGGCTCATTCTAAGGTAATAAAAAAACAATGATTCTTATTTTCAGTCGATCATACACTAATGAAAAAAAATAATTTGTAGAGTATTATATTGAATTCCTGCAATATTCTGCTAATAGATCCCTTTAAATCATACACACTGGACCGTTAAGATTTTCATAATTTTAATTTCAGATGGCAATAGTTACCCACACAATCATATATCTCGATTCTACTGCTGTTACTTTTCCTTGCAACAGTCTAATTATTATTCGTGATGCAGCATAGCAGTGTCATGTTTGAAGTTACATCAATAAATTCTTGTCTCTTCAGGTTAATACCATTTTAAAACTGCAACTTGGCTGAAACTGAGATGAAATAAAAAAAATCTAGACATTTTCTTATAGTATCTTTCCAATGACTGTTTTATAAACAAAAGAAAACTTAATACAAAATTCCCTTTTTAATAAAAAGTCATCATGGTCAGTGCACTTGTACTGCGAAGAGCTGCAGATTGTGAAGCCTGAGAAACTTAACTACTGTGTAATACATCTCTTAAATTTTTATATTATTGATGTGGTTTATATTAACAAAGGGCTTATCTTCACTCCCCAGTAACCATTAGCTTGTATGCACATGACAGTCTACATCATGTACCGTACAAGAGGAAATTAGCAGGTCAGTTTGTGCAAAAAACAACCCACGAATCTGTATTATAACAAACAACCTTTGTATGGTGCCTTTATACCAAAACATCTTGCAGATGAATACATGATTTGCATTTGTAAAGACATCCCTTAGTGTAACAGTCATGGAGGTATATGGGATCACTGCAGATGGTAATAGGTTTTAATGGATGTGGTACTGTATGTTAAGTCACAGTGTGAATTCATGCTCATATGCATGTTCCCTGCAGCCTCCAGAGGAGAGGAGTGTTTCTGGATGTATAAGTGAATGAAAGGAAAGCCTCTTTCATTTTCACAGCTGTATACTAAAACATGCTTCATTAACTGATGGTTTATTTACCTCGGTTTAACCTTCTTTTAAAAAAAAATGCATCTTTGTATACAAACGCTAACAGCATCTTTGATGACAAAAAAAAGGAAGAAAAAATACTTAAACACACATACACACTGGATGCATTGCCAAATGGCGTGCAGATGCACTAAGTCTTGAAACACTTCAACCCAGCTTTGGCTGTAGAGTTTCAAACTCCCCAAGGGGAGAGATGGAGAGCCTCTGGCAGAACAAAACAGAAAAAGGAGAAGTGAAACAGGAAAAGACGGAGCAGAACAGGTTATTTTTTGTCTCCTCTGCTTCTCAAGTCGCCACTTTTTTTTACCTACTCGAGATAAGACAGGTAAGAAAACAGGCCTTACTTGTCTGGTTTCCTGACAAATACAGAATGACATATCTAAGAAGAAACCCCAAATCCAGCATATTCCTTCTACCTTAATATCTATTACTGCTAACATTCTGCACAAGCTTTTTTTGCAATGTCTTTTTCAGCTGGGTATCCCTTTCCTTAAGTATTTATGCTGACTTTAAGACTTCTGAAGTTTAAATCCTCTTCTTTCTCAGCAATGTGAGAGAGATGATAAGGATTGCAAAAAAAAATTAATACAACACAGCAAGACAGGAGTCAAATATTTAATTTATGTCCCTTATTTCACCCCTGACACCCTGAGACTGCAGAGCAAGCCTGGTTTCTTGCAACAGGGCAGAGAAGCACCACATGTGTCAAGTAATTAATTTTTCCCGAATAGAGGAACTCACACATTATAATGACTATCAGTTGAGTTGCTGGAAATAGATGTATTACCTCTTTTTTTTGTCAGACGATGCTTTCTGTGTCTGCATTAAGGTAAATTCACAATTTGTGTGTATGATAAGAAAGCTGCAATGATAACAGCTGAGGCAACCCGTGAATGGTGAGGCGAGTGTTGTTGCAGCATTTACAGAGGAAGAAAAGAGGTATTTATCGTTTACAACTTAGAGGGTTCAAGTGATGATTTTGTGTGTTAGGCTTGAGGGTGGAGCTGACAGTTGGAGGTAAAATATCTGTCTTGTCTTTCCACCCTGCTCAGAGTTAATTGGCTTCAAGAAGATGGAGACACATAGACAGGGGTGAGGGTGATGGAGAAGGCAAAAGTGGAAAACAGAAATGAAGAAGGAGAGATAGCCAAAGATAGAGATAAATTTGGGAGAGTGTGAATAGTCTTGGAAAAAGAGAGTGTGGAAATAAGCGGGAAAAGGAGAAGAGAAAGTGTAGCTGATTGAGAAGAGAAAGCGAGAGGGGAGACAGAGGGGATAACCCTCCTTGGCTGTCACAGCAGTTTACACTCATTAGCAGAGCTCTGCCTTTGAAGCCCTTTATCTCCAGCGGCATGTTTCTCAGGATGGGGAGAGGGAACACACACACAGACACACACACACACGCAGATGCATATGCCAACCTACTGTACACACTGTTACTTTCTTAGATTTTAAAAGCACACACAGAAAAATAAACATGTTAATACACTCAGATGCATCCACTCACAAATCACCCACACTAATCATTTCTCAAGTCCTCGTCTAATTATATAAGCAGAGGTTCCTTATGTAAGATGCTTCCCCTACGACTGACTATCCATAATGCATGAAGTCTTGTATTTAGTTCACGGTGACACACACATCCTACCTTCTTCCACAGCCTTGCTGTACCCGGGCAGACCAGGAAAAAAAAGGCAGAGAAGAAGCTCATGCAACTTAGCGAAAGTACTCAACTGTGATGTCAAAATTATCTTACAGTTCACTTAAGACCTTAAAAAATTCAGTCACCAATATTTCTTATGTTAAGAATGGCTTAAACCTCAATGTATAACACAACAGGGGAAACTAGTGATGACTAACTCACAGAGAATAGTTCCCAGTCCTGCATGCTACCTCAGCTCTGGAGAGCCTTTTAGCATCTTTTATGCTAGTTCATAATATCAGTACAGCTATAAGATATGGACAACCTCCAAAGTGTAAACTCCCAGTGCTGCTTCATCATTGCACCATTTAAGTAGCCTAGAATAGCTGCTTTAATTGAGCTGCATATTTTTGATTGGCTTTTTAACAAGTGGAACAAGACGCAAGAGTTTGAAGTTTTTCTTAAAGTAGCTAAATCATTTGCATTAGCATTGATTATGGATTTTATGTGGACTAGCAGTGAATGTGCCCTTGGAGACATTTTACCTGAGGTTTGTTAACACTTCTCTTATACATATATATATATATATATATATGCTGTCAGAAATTCATGACTAGCATCCAAGGGGCAAACTCCCCACTTCCGCATTGAAGCCAACCAGGAAGTACAAAAACTTGCAATTCCTCGACCGACCGCTTGAGGCTAGCTCCAAATAGGAGCCAATTCTCATTGGAGCCCATGTTAAAATGGCCAACTTTAGAGCAGAAATAACTTTCACTTTTGCTCAGGCAGAAACCAGTGGGTGACGTCACAGAGGGTTTGTCCAGTGTTTTATACAGTCAGTGCTAGCTTCTAGTGCTAGCTGGTGAATGTAGTGGAGCTATTAAAGGTAATATATAAGCTAAAAAGACAGATGTTGTTTTTTTAGGATTTAATAAAGACCAAAACAGAACTCAAAGGATAGATGTTAATCACTCATTTGTCAACTGGTCTGACAAACAACTCCAAATTATTCTTATGCTAATGTTGCTGCATGTGAATAAGCAACTGTTTACTAGTGTACTTGTGTTTACATATTGTTTAATTGCCCCAGTGTGGCAAAAAATAAATCAATCTTTGCAGCTGTGAGTGCAAAAATGATCCTCACTATCTCATGAACATGCAACTTGTAAATAGAATTGTTTTCTTGCAGAGACAAACACCTTGTGGGATATTTGGCCAAACCTTTTCAGGTGTGACTGAGCGCTACCACAAAAAGAGCACATGTTGCTAGAAGTAGGCTGTATATATTACACTGAAAAAATGTGCAAAATGTTCAGCTACCTGACTGAATATCATATTAACAATGAGAAGGGAATTGTCGTGATAATACACACTCTGCAGAACACACGATGCTCTGTCACATTACAAGAGACTGTCCCGTTATTATCTTTTTCTGAGACTGAGCCTCGGGGTGTGTTTGTACTTGATGGGGAAAGCAATGAGTCTCACATTGATTTTCTACAGCCCATTTCCCCGAAAATGTATTTAGAGAGATTTAGAAAAGAACTGTTTTTAATGAGGACTTTGAGACAAAAAAAGAAGGATTTTTTCAACTTGAACTCTAATAAAAGAATAAAAAAACTTTTTCCTTTTGTATTATATTGAAGTTTGATCTATATGTAGGGAGTCTACTTTGTGGGTTGTGCACCGAGATACTATTTTAGCACCTGAATCATATTTCTCAAAGGCTTTTGACTGATTCATATACAACTGATTTCAGAGAAAATGAAAAGAAAAGAAATAAAAGAGCACCTACTGAGAGAGAAATTATGTTTTTTTATATAAATAACTTTTTTTGCTAAGCTTTAACTACATTTTTCTAAGGTCCTGACAACTTTTTATTGATTCCCCTTATATGACTGTGATATGACTCACCTTTCTTTAAATAACTGTCATTTAATAAACACTCCTATAGCACAAGGTTGAACACTGTCAGCGTACTGTCAACAATCATGCCTCACCACTACAATGTGGATCTAAAGTGATGGAAGAAGTTTTGCCTCAATAAAACCAAGGTTTTCATTGGAGAAATGTGTGTGTTTTTGTCATCATTAACTTTTTAGTTTAACTTTGTTCCCATTTTATTTAATAAGTTCTCTCGTGTCACAGTTTGTGGACTTCCTGTCCTTTGTGCTTTGCAGCCTTTTTAATTGTTCATAAGCTCCACCTGCTGCTTGTTCACTTTTCCTCCCTTATGTGTTTAAATCTACGTTTTTTCCTATTTTTAGTCATTTTGCTGCATCTGTTCCCAGGTTTGCTCTCTGAGTCTTTAAGCATCCCTGCCTGTGTTTCTTGTGCCACCCCAGTTTGTATTTAGTCTGGATTTTTGTATTTTCTCCTTAGTTATTAAATTTCCTTCAACCTGTTCCTCAGCTTCTGTTATTAAAGCTCACCTTTTGTCTCCTCTACCTGCCAACCTTAGTGTTTTGTTTTTGTGACCTTTTCTGGACTCTTAAATCTGACAGTTTTATAGCCATGTAAGTGGCCTCGGCCATATAGGCAGCAATGTTGGTCTGTCAGGTAACCCATCACTTGACATAAAAATGTTTCAACAACTATTGGATGGATTTCCATTAAATGTGGCACAGACATCCAAGGTCCCCAGGGGATGAAACCTAATAACTTTGGCGATCTCCTGACTTTTAATATCTGAGTGAAAAACCTTGACAACTATCGGGTTGTTTGTCATGAAATCTGGACATTTACTTGCCTTCATTATTTTAAAACTCAGTGGACAGCTATAAGATATAAGACTGATGAAATTTTTAAAAATAGAAGAGTTTCATGGTCAATACTTTCCTCCTCTAACAAAACATTTTTCATTAATGTATATTGTATAATACATAGTTTTAATTCTACACTGTTCACAATCTTCATCCCTGCTTCCAACATTCCCTTCTTGTGAAACAGCGAGAAACAAATAACAGTGTTGATCTAAGATGGCACTGACTCATTTGCTTCCGCTGGTCCAAATATGGTGTTCAAGGAAAGTCAGCATGAGAGGAGAGTAACGAGTGAAAAGCTCCGCAATGATCCACTAAAACATGTCCTCTCATGATGTTTTGTGCTCAGGGTTACTTTTATTGACAGAAATAATACGTTTAAAAGCCAACATTTCCACAGAGAGTAGAAAATCAAAATCTATGCTCATACTGTACACATTAAATGTGCCCTAATGTGAACAAAAATGCATATAGTCCTACTTTCACATGCACTCAGGAGACTCCTTGGATAATTTAAAGCATTTCCCATAAAAGTAGTCACACAGATAGACAAGCTGGAAAGACCTTGGTAGCTAAAAGGCTGCCTCTGCCCACTACTGTGATGGTAATAGAAAGACACCACGCACATTGCAAACACACCATCTGCATATACTGCCTGTGCAGATCTGAACAGAAGAATTACAGTGCTATAATCAGCAGCATCGAACCAGACTGCAGTCATGATAGAGCTGCTTATAAAGATGGAACAATGCAGAGGAAACAGCGAAACGGATCAAGACGAACATGAAGACCCCTCCTGTGTCTCCTCTGTAGTCCCTCCCCCCCCACCCATGGCAGACAGAGGGGGGGGGGCACACACAGACAAAGAGCATGGTCAATTATTCACCACATCTTGCTGCAATCCATTACACTGCATTTATTATACATCATATGGCCAGCGACATGCCACGCAAGCCTGAGCAGCTCCTCTCCCCTGCCGGAGTCAGAGAAGCTTCCTGCAATACATCACATAAAACCAACGCATTGGCACTGACATGAGCAAGGCAGCAAAGGCACAGGCGGGACCACACACTGACAAAGACACACACGCACACACACACACACACACACACACACACATAAACATATGCATACAGCACACAGAAGGCCTAACAGGTACAAACATGATGTATGGCTGCTTCCAGCTCCATCACAGCGGCCACATGGGTAAAAACGCTAAACCATGGGATAGGACACTTACACACACACATCACTATTGTCAGCTTTCATCAGAACAGACAAGAAACCTGCAGCACGTTCACAAGTCAGCTAACACTGGACCATGACCGGGTTTCATCTATTCATACAGTTTACCATGCCACAACATGAACAGTCCTTGTGTGATTTTTATAGTGCTGTGGCTCTATAAATGGCATTTCCAGTCTGTCAGTCAGTCCAGCACTTTTGTCCCTAATGAGATATCTTCAACTATTAAATGACAATGAAACTTTTATTAGAAGTTAAGGGCCAGAAGATAAAGTCTACTGATGCTTGTGCTCATCTTACTTTTCAACAAACAGCATTTTGAGGTTGACATGCTTTTTTTTCTTAAAAAATTTCAACAATGGCAGGTATTTGTACTGTAACTCATGTGCGTGAATACAAACATGCTCTTGCACACACTCAAAGAAAACTGTTCATGTTGAGTCGCTGTTCATATGGTCTTTGTTTTGAATTAGCTTTTTTGTTGTTTGTTTGGAAATTAATTGTCAGTCTCTTGTTCAGGTTAATAGATCATAGCTTAAAAAGGTGTTAACATTTTTTTTTATTTGAGTAAATGTAAGAGCAAGATGCTGATTACGTGTGCTGTGATATATTTATCTGTATGTGAGGCGCGTGTGTGTTTAATAGAAAGCATGCTTGTTTTGACATACAGCTCAGAGCATGGCTGTGTCTCAAGCCTCACAGAGCTGCATCGACTGTTGGTTTTGTTAAAACTTCAGTCCTTTGTCACTTCCACGGGTACATTATGTTCCAAATACTGAGGCTGAGTGAATGGACAGCTTTCAGTTTTGGTCAATTAGCTGATGCTCTCAACCAGAGAGCCGTGCAGTTGGGTCAAGGACACTATGATGAGGAACATGGTAATAGGAAAGGCTTTTGTACAGCTTTTACTCTCATAGTTTACTCAGCTGCTTTATTGTGTTATATACCTATTTAATCACTGTGTTTCATTTTTTATTAAAAACAGTTAAAAAATCAGGCATAGTTATAATAGAGACAATAATACTGTACAGCTGGCTTACTTCCATACTGGTGAGATTACAGCGATGAGTCCCAGCAAACCAGCCACTTGTGGAGCACTGGTCAATGTCCACATCCTGCAGGTTCACGTCCACACGAACGACACCCCTGCAAGTGAGAAAGAAAGAGGGGAAAAGGAGGAAAAATGGGTTGTAATGATGAAGCAGAAGGAAGGAGGGGAAGAAGGAGGGTAGTAATGATGTGATGAATGGAGTTAGAGAAAATAATGAGACAAAAACAGCAGAGAAGACAGTGCAAAGACAAGGCAGAGAAGAGTTCAAAGAATGTTAAGTGATAAGGAGGCGAAATTAAATGAGCAGGGGGGGTTTGGCAAAGAATTAAACAAATTGAAAATGGAAGATGCAGAATTAATAGATAGGAATGAATGATAGTTAAAGTAGAAGCAAAAAAAAGCACTTAATGGAAATAGAGAGAAAGAAAATTACAGATAACGGGACAAGGAAGCAAAGCAAAGGGAGAATAAAAGTTGAGACGATTGTACGAGGTTAAGCAAATCAGTGCGAGAAGAGGAGGGAGGAGGGAGAAGCGGAGGCGGAGAGGGCGAGAATGAAGGAGGAGGAAATTAAAAAGAACAGGATGAGTGATGCTCAGGGGAAGTAAGGTCAAGGGTGGAAGAAGCAGGGAAAAGGGGTGGTAATAGAGAGGAATGAAAGAAATAGATTGAAAGTGGGAAAGAAATTAAGAGTGATGGAAGCGAAAAACGAAGAAAGGGAGGAAGATAAAGGTGGGGCAAAAAAGAAACAAAAGCAAGGTTGAAGTTTTAATAAAAACTTAAACAAGGTTACACTATTTTTTTTTCCAGACATGCACTCAGAGAAGCACTCAGTGTAAAGGTTATATTGTTTTGAAGAGAAAAACACTGCAATATCAAGCTATCTCGAGCTTTCTTCTTCTTTAGGAAAGTTAACTTTCCAAGTTTCTAAGAATAAAGTTTGCTTTTACATGTTACCCTCTTCCTCCTTGTTTTTAACCCCTGTTTTTTACCCTCTCATTCTATTTTATGGCATACTAATAGAAGTAATTTAACAAAAGAGACAGATATTTGTAATATCTGTTGCAAGAGGTTTGAGCAGGGTTAGGTTGAGTCCCTTCCTCACTTTCTGACCGATGTTAGCCCAGAGGTTAGTGATGGGCAACACAATGATATGAACAGTTGCTTTGAATAAAATAAGAGATTTATCTGAGTTTGAACGCTGTTGGAAATATTTCGGATGATGTAAGTTCACAGCTCAAAATATATAAGACAAATATAGATGTTCTTAGATATTTTAATGTAGAAATGTTACATATTGTAAGTTTAAGTTCACCAGGTGCTCAGAAACACAGCGAGAAATGAGTGTTGGTGTGGTTTCCTGCTGGATGTGCTGGACTGTATTGATTATAAACAGAGGTTGTTTCTGTTCTGTGGCCTGCCCACACTGATATAAATGGGAAGGACAAAATAACAGAAGCATGTGTGATATAACACAACACAATTCAACAGCACCACATATTTATTCTCCAAAATTATCATAAAGTTGAATCAACACCTCTCAGAAACAGCCTCAACAAAAGTGAACATTATGACTTTCATGAGAGGAAAATTAATTGCAGGGGCTTTTGTATTTGACTGTATTATTTTAACTAAGTAGCAGATAAGTGTAATTTCTCAAACAGCAGGGCACCAGCATTTTTAGAGAACATGATGTAAAACAGAGCATTTATTGCAGACTATTTTCAGCTAAATACACTATTTTCAGAAAAGTGCACATTTGGTGCTCTGGTGTGTTTGAGATATTTTGTGTTGGCTCAAAATAAATTACAATGACCATGTAATGAGAGAACATGTCAACCACTGGCTCTCAAACTTTTACTGCTTGCCCCCTTAGCCTTTGAAAGTTCACACCCACCCACCCAGATGAATTCAATTGGAAGAAAAGTCAGCGTGGCAGCATTTTCAAACTCTTGTTTGTTCATTTTCACTTCATAAATCACATTCATTCTATCACTTTTGCTCCATATTTTTTCCCCAGTCATCCACACTCCACCTGTAGTGTCTCCACGCTGCTCCAGAGGGACACGCCCCACAGTTTGGGAAACACTGATGAAACCCAGAGCAACAGTGTGGCATGTAATGGATTTTGAACAACAATAGAGTTCGTCACACAGAGGAATAAGAACCACCATGCTGTGGCTACATAAAATATGCTTGTGAGAAAAATCAATTCAATTTTGGCGTGTGTGTTTTCATGCAATGGTTAACAATACAGGAAACATGTGGAATAGCACCAGATGTATCCTTAAAGGACCTAGTTTGACTCTCTTCATGCTGGTGGCCACAGCAGACAGTTTGAAGTAGCTTTTTTTTGTTGTGTTGTTAAATATATAGTTTGAAAAACAGTTATTGGACCTGTTGTGTGTTCTCTTTGCTATTCAGCATCACTACAGATGTGTTGCTGTGCCGGCAAAAGTGAAAGAAATTCTCACGTTTTCTCTCTGCTTGTAGAAGCAAACATCTCTGCAGGACACTGGTGCAGTTAGAAGTTCAATACATGGAGACTGCTGGTCTATGCAGCAGTGAACCATCACAGATCTACACTGTGAGATAAATTAGGTGAAATAGTGTTCAGGGATGTGAGTGCAATACAGCATTAGAGAAAAAACTGCCTAGGACTTAAACCAGTGAAGCTTAGTTCACTTCAGCTGTTGCAGTAGAGCCAAGCCCAGCTCATCTGTCGCTCCCTCTCTTACTAAACACAAAGCATGCTCAGTCTTCTTTGATTTACCCTCTTCTGCTAATTTTCCTCCACCATTGTACCAGCTGAACACTCACATGCATTCTCCCTCCTCATCTTTCTCTCTCTCCTCAGCCTGAGCCTGACACCCGTTGCCTCCATCTGCCTGCTGGGAAGTGGAACAAACGACCATGGAGAGAAGCTTTGGCCAGCTCTCCTTAAGTACACAAGTACACAGGCAGTAAGAGAGGAAGGCAAATGTGCTGATACCTTTGAGTGACAGAGAGTGTGAGTTTGTTTATGTATGTGTGTGTGTTCATGTCTGTGTTTGCAGGTCAAGGCTTGGTATTGATTAAAAGAAGAAGAAGCAGAAAGATGTGATAGATGTGGGATCTGAGAACTTTCTGTGGGCCCAAGCAAGGTACGACAAGGCACAAACTTTGAGCTTCACAACTAAAACTATGGCCAAGGCAAACACTCGAAAATGTTTTTAGTCAGATATTGTTCTAATCTTTACAATTTTCTTAAAATGGATCAGTAGTCTATTTATTATAAATTGTTAAAGATAACAGGAGAGCTAATGATTCCTTTGCTCCTGTGTTTAGGGGCGTGTGGTGCAGCATTTAAACTTCTGTAAGTCGTTGCCAGAACAAGTAATCCTTTACTAAATTTTTTTCTAACAATTAAGTACCATGGTTGAGACAAATGAAAGTCTCTCTCTCAGATCAATGCTAATAGAAGTTACAGAGAGATTCTTTTTTTTTAAATCACATTAATCATAAGGGTTCCTTTACTTTCTAACACACAAGGTGGATGTTGTGGTTTAGTTTCCTCCCTCTCTGAAGCAGCCATGGAAACCACTTTACACCAAGAAAAGATAAACAAGGTTGTGTCTAGATGGGTCAAGGGAGGCTCAAAAAGGCCCACCAACCTTTAAATAAACTACTGGAGTGATGTTTAAACAAAAATACTGAGAAACTTAACTTAAAAGTATCATATTTATGAGACATATAAAACATAAAAGCATGTTTTATTTCTTAATTTTCCTCAACATATGGGATTAAAAAAATGTTTTCTTAACCTCCCTATAATCCAAAAAAAGGTTCTGTCTGGCTCATGCCATGTTGCTTGTGCATGAGCCACCTGCTACTCTGACTCTGTGGTGGGTGCTGTGTCACCCTCCTACCTGCAGGTGCTGATGGGAGGGAGGTCTCTCCCCCTCAGTGTTTCTGACACAGCTACTTCCACCTCCAGACTCAGCTGTTTCTTTCACAGATTGCCTTGTTTTAGCCTTTTATGCAACTAATAACTGGACATTGAAGTTAAAACTAGGTCCTACCAACTAGTTGAAGTAGCTGTTACTTTGGAGTTGTAGATTTCTTTAACTGAAATATGGTGGTGGAGCTACTTTTAGTTAGCCTAAGTATGGTAGCTCTGTAAAGGTGTACACTTATTCCTGGTAATGTCACAATGCTAAAATGCTCAGATTAACAAGCTAACATGTTGATATTGAGAAGATAATGCTTACTATGGTCTCTGTGTTAGTCTCGGTGTGTTAGCATGCTATCATTAGCTTTGAACACAAAGCACAGTAGAGGCTAATGGGATTGTCTTTTGTTTTGCATAATTTGTTTGGGTACTTGTAAAAAAAAAAAAAAATTAATTTGGACCTAAGGATGTTGCTAAAACGGATGTTTAGGGATAAAGATAAAGAAAGTTCGTAGGCCTACAATATGTTTTTGGAGCATAAATTTTTAGGCCACAATGGAGGACCATCAATCATCTTACTTCAAGCCATGTTGATACATGGATAAAACTGTAGAAAGTGTCATGATATTTTAAACATTTTGCTCAGACCTTCCACAACAAAAGTACAAGTCCCTGTTCGTGTCTTGTGATTTTAAGTATTTCATGAGATTGTTTTATTTTTTATCATGCATGACTTTTCATTTTCTTTTTTTTTCATGTCAGAAATCATTTTTCCAAAGTATACTTCACAAGATGTTTATGTTTTCTCTTTTCTTAGCTTTTCCACCACCCACTGTGCAAAATTGAAGCCTGGATTAGCCTCATGTGCTCTGGACACTGTTCTCTGGCTGTTTTGTGTCATTTTGTTCTTTGTAATTGGACATAAACTAAGGTTCATGGAGGCTGAGTCTTCAGAGGGATGGTATCATTTGTTTGTTGCATCGATTGTGATGTCTTAACATTATTGTGAATCTAATTTATATATGTCATTGTGGTACTTGCTGTACCTTTTAAGCCAGCTGCAAACCTATTGTAGCCTGAAATAATCACATTTAACAGTCCTACTGAATGTTAACTAAGCAATGTTCTGCTGTGCCTGGCAGTCTGTTTCTCCCTACCTCATCTTTCTGCCTGAAATCTGCAACTATCATTTACACTGATTAGGTCAACGAAAGCTAGTGGCTTTACTTCATGTAGACTGAGTCTTAAATTTGGTCGGGAAGGAAAGTGAAAAAGGAAAAAGGGAAAATAGAAGACAGGGTGGAACTAACTCTATCATCCACACAAGCTTATTCTTTTCTGTCCAGAGCCAAACAACTTTCTAATTTTAGAAATGTCGTCACAGAACCAAGATGAGTTGAAGAACTATTAGAAAAGTTGCAGACAACATGCCTTATTTCAAAAGTAGAGATTATAGAAAAGCAGCAAGCATCCTGTTCTGTAGTTGCATCCAATCATTATGCTATATCCCTCTACATGACCCACTCTGGTCTTAAACAACCTGTTTTCATGTTTCTTGCTAACTTGAATCCCTCTGCTGCCATCATAAATGTTCCTGGCAGGTGCCAAGCCACACCTTAAGCCTGAACATAGCCAGTCAGTTCTTTATATTGGATATAGTAATTTGACAAACATACCCATCTAAAGTGTCCAGTTTTTCATTTTTTTCCAGAGCTGTCAGCCTGAGAGATAAGGTGAGGAGCTCAGAGGAGAGTCGCTGCTGCAGCATGTCAAAAGGAACAAGGTGAGGTTGTTCGGGCATCTCATTAGGATGCCTCCTGGGCGCCTCCCCTCGGAGGTTTCCCATGAACGTTCAACTGGGAGGAGACCCTGAGACAGACAGAGCTCGCTTGAGGGATTACATATCATATCTGGCCTGGGTTCCCTCAGGGAGGAGCCCAAAAGCGTTGCTGTGGAGAGGAATACTCTGCTTAGCACTCTGCTGCAAATGTGTCCTCACTCCAGTCAGGTGGAGGATAATGAACGCATGGATAACCTAAGATATGCCAGTCTTCAGCAGATGCAAATTTTTTAGCTGTCTTGGATGTGTAGACAAGCAAAGTCAGTAGCTGTTACATTTTTCTTCCATTGCTTTTTTTTTTTAATTTTTGTTCTTTTTGCTTTAAAGCTAGGAAAGATTGCTTAGCAAAAAGCAAGGAAGTTAATCCTGAGTTTGACTGTTGTTCAGTTATTTTTGAGGTCACAAATAGGTTTTTGGCATGATTCAAGCCAACATATACTAACATTCCCAAAAGTGTTGCATTTCAGCAGGTCAATCTTCATGCCACAAATGAAGACCATGTGATACAACAAAGACATAAAGTTAGTAAGTTTTAAGCTCTTTACTTTACATATCAATATGCAACACATCCCTCGTGAACACCAGAAACCACCCCCACCCCCCAAAAAGCCAGCTCTCTTATCTCTCAGTCTCCCTCTCAGTATTTTTTTTCTTTTGCTGACAATGAAAGACACAGTTCTGGGAATAAACACAATTTCCATAATCAAAACATCAGCCCAGGAAAATATTGTTAAATATTGAAAACACAAAGATCAGATTTTAATTCCCGATTTCTGACTTTAACTTCTTTTTTAAATTGTAAATTAACACTGACTCAAAAGCCTCTTGGCTGAGCCTCAATAGTCAATTAATTAATTATGAATAAATTCAGTGGAATTATTAAATAAACCTAACATCAACAGACATTAAAGGCGAGTGACAGATGTAGATCTCCCCTTTCTCTCAACTGGCTAAAGCTCTTCAGCCTCGTCACTGCATGCTGATGGTTTGAGACAGGCAATTTCCCAGACGAGCAACAGTTTTTTGGAAACAAATGGAGCATCAAAGCCAGAAATGTGTGAGCTGTTACAGCAAATTGAAAATGAACAGTAGGAGTCTCCCTTATACAGTTCATATCCTGCTAAACTGTCACAGTAGACCATGATGATTGTGTATTTACTCCATAGTCATCCTCATCACACCTTGATGTTGTACAGCCACAACAATGACTGCAGTACAACTCCTACAAATGTCCAGAGCAGCTCCTGGCCACATCACAAGCTCCATGGCCCATGAGTGGCTGTCTCTGGAGCAGGTAGTGATGCAGCACTTTACTCAGGGACACGTCAACAGAGTGGACACATGCCAACCTGAGGCCTAAATCCCAAGCACGACACACTGCCTGCCTACAAACCACTGAAAAACATTTATGTATCATCCAAACAACAACAAAGTGTCACCCACATTCATTTTCTCCTGTTCATTCTCTCTTTGCAGCTGAGGTAGACTTTTGTAAACATTTTGCTGGAGGTGTAAGTTTAGTGTGGGTGTGAGTTTGTGGTATAATTTTTGGCTCCAGGACTTGATAAAAAAACACACACACACACACATTTGGCACCAAGAATGAGCCTTCTGTCTTTTTTCTACAGGTTGTTCTTGAACATGCACTTGCTGAGCTGTGTGATGGTATTGAATTGGAAATCTGTGTGTGCGTGTGAAAGATCTCTCTCCTCAGACGGATGTGAGGGTTTAGTGCACCTGAAATTCAGAGTGGCTTCATGTTGCAGTTTGTGATCTTTCATTGTTTATTCATGATTTAATTGATCTTTTTGAGACCCTCTTGGCCTGCAGCCTTGAAATACGAGATCCCTGGGTGATTTTATGCACCTTACTGCTGTCCTCACACACACACACATATAAACACACACACACACACACACACAGACACACACACACACACACACACACAAGCTTGTATAGATCCCTTTGTAAACAAACACTGTACAAAGCCTGCAGTGTTCATTAGATGGTGGGATGCAGCAGTGGAGAAGCACAGCTGTGCTTTGACAGCCGAGCATATTAAATGAGAAAGGTCTACCTGTGTCTGTGAAGCCTCTTTCACACCATCTGTTACTGGCATCAAGGCTGCAGTTGATCAGAATCCATATTTATATGAAGTCTCATGGTGCATTACTGTCAATCAAATGATGGACAGTTATAGTTTTGATTGACTTGATGATGTAAAGAGATTTAATAGCTGAAGCTGACTGTTTGACAGACTTCTCAGCTGTCACATTCACTGTATGCTTGATGCCTCAAAAGTGTGTTATGCCTGAACACAGATTATGGAATTTAAGGCACAAAAAGTACTGACGCAAAACTTATCAAATGCAAACTACATGCTTTGCCTCTTTCTCTTTCATTCACTTTCTTCCTCTCACCTGAACTGTGGTGCAGAGTTGCTCTTCAGTCCATAGAAGCCAGCAGACAAGGTGAGCAGCCAGTGAGGAACAAACGCCCCGCGTTCACATTCCAGGTACGGTGCAGACCACTTGATCTGATTTTTGTCCAGAAGATAACTTCCACCCTTGGCCCCCGGTGTTTCCGGCACTCTTCTGTGCATGTGTGGTCTCCTGCCGTCCCTAAACTCATTGAACCAGTCTGTCTCCGGGCTCCTGCTCTTCAGGTGACGGTGCGCAGAGCTGGATAAGTCCTGCAGCACCACCGCCTTCTCGGTTCTGGTCGCTTGGAGAAAAATGTGGGGGCCCGGCGTCGGCGCGTCCGCATGGAAGGTCACCACCGCCCTGTGGATTTTGGGGTCCCCCTCGAGGATGCTCTGGACCAGCGCGTGGTACCAGGGGATGTCCCTCTGCAGGGTGTGCTCCTTAGACCTGTTGGTCTGCAGGATCATGTTCAGGAAGTTTGTGGCGTGCGCTACAGTGTCCAGGATGCTGTGCAGGGAGTAGTGGGAGGCGACATGCAGGCCGCCTCGCAGGCTGCTCAGCTCGTACCTCCGCGAACAGTTGACCTGCCTCAGCGCCGAGGAGTCCCCGGTATGAAGGAAAGCCGTCACCACCCTGGGCAGGTCTTCCTCAATCTTGTGCGCCACCACGGCGCGCTCCGTGGCTGGTACCGAGTAGTAGGTCGGGTGGTGAGGCGGCTCCCTGTTGACGTTTTGGGTGCTGAAGACTGGTGGGCTCTTCTCATCTCGGTCGTTATCCGACCACTCCACATAACCGTAGTTGGACGCCAAAACGAGCCCCGTTTGCAGAAGCAGCGGGATGACCAGGAGAGCCATGTCGATCCCTTTTTCACAGGCGCAGCGAGGAAGCCGTGGACACTTGACAGAGTGTGCCGAGCATAACCAAAGCCCGGTCTTTGTTCTGCAGCTTCACGGGGTTAAAGACACTTTTAAAAGCATACACATTAGACTGTCCTCAATTTCATACCCATGATCGAGCTGGAAACTACCAACATTCCCCACTTCTCATCCTTTACACCTTCTGTCCGCGCCAGCACGCAGACTTTCCCCTTCTCCTCTTCACGGTTTTCACAGTAGCACGATCTGATCCAAACAGCTGCTCAGACACCCTCAAGCCTCTGAACTCATCAAAAGACAACACTGACACCTCACCGGTCCGCGATCCATTCATATGAAGCGTCGTTATAACCGAGTGCTCACGGTGTCTATTTACTCCCGCTCGGAGACATCCATGTGAGAGGAGTAGGATGACGAGGATCAGAGCAAAGTGTTCTTGAAGTTCCGTCCCTCCCAATAAAACCCATAGGCCACTTAAGGAGTCGCCCACCGGTGTGTGTGGTTGATTCTTACTGCCAGTCTGCCGGAGGGGGGCGGAGCGTGGGAAAGACGGGAGCTGTCCGGTGCTGAAAGTAGCGCCCGCAGGAAGAAAAGCGAGGGTGGTGTTGTTGGTGGTGGTGTCGGTGAGGGTGATGATGATGATGATGATGATGATGATGATGATGATGATGATGATGATGATAATGATGATGATGATGATGATGATGATGATGATGATCCTGAAGGGCTCTCAGAATAGAGGAGCAGCTTGCCAATTAGACTGAATCTAAAATTAGAATACATCGAACAGTGTAAATGAGACCAACTAAAGCCACACACATGCATGTATGTTTAAGATTTCAGCCAAATTTACTTTACTATGTGCAGTATAGGCCAAAAGTATGTGGACAAAAAATAAAGAAATTCAGTCTAAAAAAAATGACAATTTTGTCAACACATCTCTAGAGAATTAACCCCAGATTACTCCTGTTCTCCCACTAAAATAAAGCACTTCTTTTAACACAGTATTTTAATAATATCATCCGGGTTGTTTATTTTGTCTTTATAAGTTAGTCTGCTTTGCACACATGATGTCTATTGCATGTCTGTCCATCCTGGAAGAGGATTTTTTTTTCTTTTTCTCCAAGATTCCTCCTCATTTTGCTCAATTAAGGCATTTATGGAAGACTTTTTCCTCATTCAATTCAAGTGTAAGGGCAGACAGTTCTGTATGCTGAAGACATATTACGGCCCTTTCAGGCAAAATTTGAGATTTCTGATATTAGGTTACAAAGCATTGACTGCACTGGACACACTTTTCCCAAAACTTTGGACACTTTTACCAAAATCACACATGACTAAATTATTCATACACACACATACACACTGTACACACTCTGAACATATGTTTTCCTGCATAAGGGAATTGGAACTGGCATTATGTCGAGAAGCCCTGTGTTGTAGAATGAAAAGTAAATGCACCATGTGTCATAATTTGACAGAAATAGATGTAGAACAGTCAAAAACAAGAGTTCTCTGAAGCCCATTTGTTTTTGACCTCTCAGTTCCCAACGTTTACATACTGCAGACCTGCAATGAAGCCTGTCACTGTAATTGTTAAATGAAAATATCAGATGCTCCTGCAGAGACAGCCATTAAGTCAGCAATGCAGAGGATAAGTGTGTATTGTCATTTTGGCCTTCATTATTGGTGATCAGATGGAGAAGCTAAAGGAAACACAGCAGTGGGTTGTACTATAAATGCAGCAAGACTCAGAAAACAAAGTATATTTAGCCTCAACTCAGTAGGTGCAGAAAACACAGAGGCTGAATGTGGAGGAGTTGAAGGCGTGCTCATAGTAAAGTCCATGATCAGAAACCTAGCTGTCGAGGGCATACAAGATATTAAGGGAAATTGTGACATATTTGTAGTGGCTCAGAAGGATTCATGTGTAAGTGCTTCTATGAAAAAGTAGTGACAGAAAAATCGAGACTGCAGATACAAGCAGCTGAAATGAGTTTCCTCTGTGGGGTCACAGGGCTCAGACTAAAAGATATGGCGAGGAGTTCAGACATGAAGAGGAAGCCACTGCTTTTTTACTTTGAAAAAAGCCAGTTGAGGGGGTTCGGGCATCTGATTGAGATGTCTCCCGGGTGCCTCCCTTTGGATGTTTTGCAGGCATGCCCAACTGGGAGGAGACATCAGGGTAGACCCAGAATCTGCTGGAGGGACAACATTTCTCATCTGGCCTGAGAAAGCCTCAGGATCCCTCAGGATGAGCTAGGAACTGTTGCTGGAGGACAGGGAATGCCGTGCTTAGCCTTGCTTCCACTGGGATCTGAACCTGCATAAATGGAAGACAGTGAACTGATGGATGGATGCTCTTGTGTAGCCTTTATTGCATTATGGAAATGTGTTCAGATGGTGTATACATTAGAGTGAGAGTGAAATCTCTCTCAGACAAATAGAGAGTAGAGCTCTACAATATTCATTAAAGCCAAAACTACAAACCATTATTGGTCAGTGTGTAAGAAAATTTGACTTTAAACCTTACAAATGCCAGGAATCATAAGACCTGCTCTGTTTAGCCTTTCCTCTGCTGTTGCCCCATAAATACTGATGTCTAAAAGTATGATGGTATGTTGTAACATTAAGACAAAAACTATGAAGTCTATCCAAAACCATAAAAAAACAAAAATATCTAAGCATTGTTTTTGCTGTTGCGTGCCAGTGTGTGTGCACATGTCCATCTTGATTAAATTCTGACATTGTCCAGGGCTCATCAGGAGTTAGTCCCTGATTGTAAGTGGGTGTTGCAGTGTGCAGCTCGCCCCAGGGTGACTCGCAGGCCGTTACCATGGCAGTGATAAGTGACGACCGCAGAGATCTCTGCATGCTGCCTGCTGTTGGCTGCAGCCACTGATGGGCATGGCAGCCTGTCTGGCCTTGCAACATCTACAACTACAGTGTGCACCTCTTACATGCACTAACTAATCAGTCTGTGCTGAATCAGTTTTATTACTTTACCTATTCCTTGTGATGCTGAAAATGATTTTTAAAAAAAGCAACTATTGTAGATATAACAAAATACTGAGAAAAAGGTTTTGTGAATCACATAAATCCCCATCAACTCTCCTATTCATTTGCACATTAGAATAAATGACTTAAATGACCAGGCCTCATCATAAAACACTGTGTATATGGCGTTAATGTTGAATTAGGTGGAGGAGAAGCGACAGTACCAAGTAGAGAGAGAGAGCATAAGAGAGAAAACAGACAAGAGACTGTGCAAAGTGACTGCTCCTGCCCCCTCTATTTCATCTTCTTTTACAAGCTGCACTGCCTCCCCTGGCCTGATGAATATTTGATAGGCATTTGCTGCTTCATCTGCATGCTTTACAACTGGAGTTCGTACAACCGCAACAGCAGTTGAGAGGCTACTGTAGCAGCCCTTTTTTCACCCACGCTCCCTGTTCTCCCCAAAGTTCCCTTAGATTTTCTCAGAAGAGAAAGGGAAGGGAAGGAAAAGAGGCTTAGGAGCAAAATGGTATTTCCTCTGTTTCTTTTTCTTTTTTGCCATCTTTTTTGTGCAGGCACGGGTCTTCTTTGCCTCCATACCCTTGCAGGGTGTGGAATTTGATTTAAAACATTTGATCTAAAACAACTGAAGTTGCTGTTGGAGAGCAAATGACCAGGGCTAATTGCAAAAATTTACAATGTTGTGCTTTTTGAGGGTGTTATTTATGTGCAAGTTTCTAATCAAACTGCAAAAACTGGCTCTGGAAAAAAAAAATCAATTCCTCACAAGCATGTGCATGTGTGAATGAATAATGTTGTTTGTATGCTGCTTTGACAGAAGCAGTTTACAGTCATGACAGTGTCTTCTGATATTAAAAGCTCCAATCTCAACCTCATCTCTCCATCTGTGGGATTTCAGCAACATCAAAGCTCAGTAAGTGGAAAAAAAGTCTTCATAGTTTGGATGCTGTGCAACTGCAGAGAGTACAGTAAGAATGGTACCACATATAATTACTGACTTACTTTGAGGTGGTGATAGATAAGTCTGCCTCAGGTCTCTTCCTCTCATGGTTCACCTTTAACTGACAGAAAGTAATGAAGAAGATCTTTTTTAAAAATCCAATTTTCATTTTATCTTTAACCTCAGAGGTCAAATCAGCCATAATGTGATTGTGTAGAATAGAAAAAGACTATCAAGATTCAAAGATGGAAAATGGTACAAGGTTGAAAATAATTCTGCTAAATGGCAATGCTCTGACTGCCAGAACAGCTAATTAGGATAAAAAGTACTGCTAAAAATTGATAACATTTTTAATTCCAAAGTTGCTTGTACAGTCTGTGAAAAGAAGGACAATATATTAGCCAATGGTGGTGAAAAAGTAGATTTTATCTGCCAAATTTTGCCAAAAAAGTGGTTCTCTATTTATAAACACACACTGTGTACATTGTTAATTGTAGTAAAGCCTGTCCCATGCAGCACACACTTGGCAAGATCCTGAGTAAATGATAAGTGGTTAGCCAGCCTATCATGAGCCAAACACAAATAGACAAACACATTCTTGCTGTAATCCACCACAATGGGCCCATAAAGCATCTGTCACAAAACTGTTTAACTGTCAGGAGAAAAAACTAAGAGTAAAACATTGATTTGTGCTGTTTAATTTGGAGTTTGAAAAACCTGGAGCAGATTCTGCCTGCGTAGTAGATTATGCTGCTGCTCACTTCTACTGTTTGTTAGTGAGAAGAGTAGCACCTATGTGTCACATCCTATTAATGGATATCAAGTGGTCAGACCTGTTTTTTAGGTGCTGTACTTGATCACCATACATTTCAAAAAAGGGCACAGGTTTTAAAGTTGTGGCTGTCTGGGGTGTTTTTATGAGAGTCTGCATTTTTTTGCCCCATACCTCCATGGGTTTTCTCTAGTTTCCTCCAAAGCAAAGGTATGCAGATTAAAGGAATTGCCCTTGACTGTTTTACATCTGATTAATCAAAGAAAAATATCCATTGTTGCTTGATTTTGACCCTCACTTGCTCCCTGCCTCTGAATCACATGGAGTTCCCCAGAGCCTTGTCTTGCCTCAGTACCTTTATATCATCCCCTCAATCATATCAGCTACATTAGTGGTAGTTAAACACTGTTTATGACAAATTTCACACTGACAACAACCAACTCTGAGGGCTGTTCAAATTAGTCCAACAGTCTATGTCTTATGCAACAGCAACAGGGGAAACTTAATTAAATCATAAAGATAATCCCATTACAGCCTTATCACACCATCTGCACAGGTGGGTCATAATTAGAGACAGATGCTTCCACTGACAGTCTAAGTGGTTTTGTTGAAGTGTCTGAAAAAATGGGAGCTGGGATGTTGTCAGTGAAGCTGACTTGCAGTGAGGTTACAGGACTATGTTTGCACAGGAGCTGGGCCAAATCTGCAACAGGTGTCTTTTTAAATTCAAACTTATGCTTATGAACTCAAATGACAGCTATAAACAGTGGGTAAGGTGTAATATTATATTCTCCTCAATCATACAAAGCTTTTAGTGTAAATAGTTTTATCACACACACTACTGAAAGCACCAGTGAGTGTGTGTGTAACTGTGTTTGCAAGCATCACTTGTCTATGAATTAGTCTTGTTGTCTAAGACCTTTTGGGCTTCTATCAAAGTGACATATGACAAATTTATCTACATTATTCCCTCAGGTGTCTGAAAGCCCCATGACTGCACACATACACTATGTTGTCTAAAAAAATCACAACTATACTATCCCTGGGGTGTTGCAGAGGAATGTGTATGTGTGTGTGTGTGTGTGTGTGTGTGTGTATGTGTGAGCCTTCTTGTCCTGTAGGATGCACCCAAAGAAGCGTGAACAGACAGGTGTGAAATCACCTTGTCGGCAGAGAGAAGAGAATCTGCTGCATATATAGATGATAAAATTACCCATACCTACACACCCACACATCAAACCTGATATCACACAC
Organism: Ctenochaetus hawaiiensis; assembly: GCA_029783645.1. NCBI lineage: Eukaryota > Metazoa > Chordata > Actinopteri > Acanthuriformes > Acanthuridae > Ctenochaetus > Ctenochaetus hawaiiensis. The sequence goes on along the minus strand of JAPZDY010000004.1, from coordinate 5,513,525 downwards.
ACAGATATATCTGTCGGAGTGAATGTTAGGTTAATTTTCGTCCAATTATTCCTATTATAGAAGATGAGTGGTTTGCACAAGTGACCCTTGAAGCAGTAATGTTTTTTTACTGAATGGTCAATATGTCAGATATTTAGCCTTTGCTGCCATCTAGAGGTTATTGATCTGTCGGTTTTACTTTTAGCCTGCTTTGCATTAAAAAATTGAGCTTTTAAGAGAAAACAGCTATTCATTTAGATGTAAAATTTTACTCAAAAATAAACGAGCCTACAGAGTTTGACAATCCTGTGTCAATGAGACATTTCTAGATGTACCATATTATGACTTTGATTCAATAAGTCCAGTAAGTAGCAACAGGATTGATATCTAAATTTCCGTTCAGTGCTTATTTTGTGCTCCTGACGACTCATGGTTAAGAGGGAATATTCGCATTATATATTACCAACGTACAGTCATTTTCTTTGGATATAATATTTCGACTTTGTCAATGGAGCCTTTCCGTGCGTTTGATTGAAGCCGATATTTCCGACAGCACTCAAAGGTAGCATGATTGTAACCATTCTGGACGACAGAGGAAGTTAAAACAAGCTAACTTAGCATTGTGCTCCGAGCGACCCAACGACTGCTAGCTGAGTTACATAACTGGCACGTAGTTAACAAAAGGTAATGTTCATAATTTTAAGTTTGGCAGTCTGTCCACCTATTTTCAAGTCGCTTGTCGTGGTTCAAGGTTGCGTTCTGTCGAACATACAAGTTGTCAGTTCACGCAAAACCGACACCTGCCGTTCAAAGCAACGTTAGCTTATGCTAGCCAGCCAGTGCTAACAACTGTTATTTAACCGTTAGCCACTAGATTGGATAACTATGAAAAGGCGTTCTGAGCGCAACAGACGTTAAAAATTGAGGACAAGTGGATATCACAGCGTTTGTTTTCTCATATAACGTTTATCATCATCCCAGACAACGTAAAATTGCAGCTAATGCCAGTGTATACAGTAAGATGAGTGAACTATCCATCAGTAAGTCAGCTTCTGAGGATTTGGTGTCATTTTCTTGAAATCGACATTGTATTACAATCTCACGAATTTCAGCATTTGGCGTGTAAAATTGTTAACACTGCTGCTCAATATAAACTTGCCTGTTAGTATTAAATATTGTTTGACTGGCAGCACTCACAATGTATTCTTCTTTTTATTGACAGCATCTTCAAGGATTGCCAGATGGATGCTCCTCGGCAATCAAAGAAGGCTAACCTGAATCGAGAGACAAAGCGCAGCCATAATCAGCCCAGTACTCCTCCTCAGAAAGATGCCTATGCCAGGCTTCTCAGCCAGCACAGCAGCAGCAAGTTCAGTCAGTATCTAGAGCAATATGCAAAAGATGCAGTACTTCAAAAGGAAGGACATGGGACAAGCAACCTATTCAATGCACAGAGTGACAGGCTGAACATACCACAGCGAAAAAGGGACCAGGTGCCAAATGGTTTATCTGATTCAAGTGACTTCTCACCATCTTCCTCAAAAAGTAAAGGAGAGGAGAGTTCATTGTCTCTGTACATGGAGAAGCTAAGCAACCGCAGTGCTCAGCTGGACTGTGAAAAGAAACAGGGTCTGTCTGACAGGCAGCGACGTGGACAGAGAAGGGACACCACCACCAGCCATGATGGAGACATTGAGTCTGGCGAAGAACTCAGCTCTCTAAAAGTCACTGACTCAAAGAAACACCAGAAGCACCAGAAGAAAAACAAGGACTGTAAAGAGATCAACTCATTTGTGGGACAGCCCCAGTCCCCAAAGAAAGACAGCACAAGTGGACAGGAGCAAGAGAAGGCGACAAAGTCAAAGAAAAAAAACCTGCCAAAGCATCAAGAAGATGAGACAAACAGAGAAGGGGCATTCACGGTTCAGATAACAAGGTCAAGGTCCCCTCATGACAAAGACAAAAAACTGCAGCAGCCCAGAGGTGCGGTGAACTGTCTCAGCGGCTGTCGAGATAATATAATTATACATTTGATGATTTGTGATGAATTAAGTCAGAGTTTTTTTTTATCTTTTTCAGCTTCAAGTGCCAATTCTCCTGCTGAAAAGAATAAGAATAAAAAAGGCAGAGCATCAAAGAAACAAGTATTTGAACCCTACATGACGTCTGAGGAGGTTTCCCATGGCCTTAAAAGAGGAGAATTAATTCAGGTACCAACCCAGAGTCACTGTTTCAATAAAAATGTCTTATTGTGTCCCATCTGTATAGACAAAAAAAGAGAAAAATATAGATGCTACATACTTGACGTGCCACCTAGTTTAAGTTCAAGTTCTTAAACCAGACCTTGAACCTGAAATGGCACCTGGTATAGAAATATAAAATGATCACAGCAGTGAATCACACAGACAATACTGATTTCTAATCTTAACTGTGTCTGCAGGGACAATTGAGGATCAACCCAAAGAAATACCATGAAGCTTTCATCCCTTCACCGGTAAGCTCAGCCCAGAGTAAATGTGACACTATGCTTTGTTGTCTCAGTGGCTTATTCAATGGGTTCAACATAATAAACCCTGTAGCTAAATGGTTGTAAACTGACAGGGTGCTGTATTATAAATGTAACTCAGCAGGGGATTTCATTGTATCAGCTAGCATGTCAACTTCTGATGTGAACCTTTTAAGAGAAGGAGATATGAAATCTGTTTTTATGTTTGCAGGATGACACATGGGATATTTTCTTGGATGGAATTGTAGCTCGTAACAGAGCGCTGAATGGAGACATAGTGGTGGTGCAAATCCTCCCCAGGGAGCAGTGGAAGGTAGACTACACCTACCAATATGTATACAGTAGTTTGCAAGCCCCTTTGCATCGGCTTTATTTTATTTTTTTTATATAGAAAACCACACCAGTAGTGAATGTATCAGCAGATAATGAAAGTTTGTGTCTGTTTAGGTTGTGAGGTCAGACACTGACTGTGAAGGCTCCAGTGAGTCAGAGACCCAAAGGGAAAACACAGTTCGAACAGCGCAGAGGCAGACAGCCAGCGCCTTCAGTCCAGATGTTATTGTTGAAGACCAGTGCAGCGACCAGGATGAACTCACCAGAAAAGGTTAGAATCCCTGCCTCATTTACACAGATACTGTGATGGGTGTTATTACAGCTGCTAATGCAAACTACAGATCATTCAGAAACTGAGGTATCAGGTGATAATGATTAAGCCATGATTTGTACATGGTTAGTAAACTCTGTTTAAATGTTATTTTTCTGGTCAGAAGAGAGTATCAATGCAGAGAAGCAAAGACAAATAAACAAATGAAACAATGATACCATAGCTTAGCAATACATCTTAATTTGTGCTTTCATCTGATGGAAATAGGGGAACCTCTGGAGGACTCCTCAACTGTTCGATCCAATGGAGAAATACTCCAGAAGACCGCTAAAGTAAACTTCCTACCTATCTGTTCTACTTTTTCCCTGCTTCCCCTTTCCCTCCTCTTTTATCCAGATAAAAAATAACCACTTTCATATTTTTTTACCCAACAATCAGTAACAGCAAGGGACATTGATATCTATTTAAATTCCACATAAGACACAGCTTCCCACCAGACAAGAACCCAATTCCCAATTGGGCTACATTACAGTAAAAGCTACACATTTCTTGCCACTGAAAACCTTTTACAATAAAATAAACTACAAGAAGCATTGTGCATATCAACAGTATTAAATGATCACCAAAGTTCTCTTAATTTTTTTTATGTAGCTTGTTTTTTTTGTACTCAGGAAAAAAACACTTAAGCCTCAGACTTTGACGTCATCTCTCCAACTTACACATCATTTGTCTGTCAGGTGGTGTACATTGTTGAGAAGAAACATTCAAGAGCTGCCACAGGCTTCCTGAAATTCCTACCAGATAAACCCTTTGCCATGTTCTCCCCTGTGGACCACCGGGTGCCACGGATCAATGTTCCTCTTGCCGACTGTCCCCAGGACTTCAGCTCCCGCCCGGGCGACTACACCAGCACCCTGTTCATATGTCGCATCACCAATTGGGCAGCAGACAGCAACTTTGCAGAAGGGTGAGTGTTACGATCAAAGCTCAGTGCTGGAAAGCATTCCATCAGTGTGATGGTCAACCTGACTGTGTCCATATGTTTCCTTCAGTCAACTTGCTAAGAGTCTCGGTCAAGCTGGAGAAATCGAGCCGGAGACAGAGGGCATCCTGATAGAGTACGACGTCGATTTTTCTGAGTTCTCAGACGAGGTGTTAGACTGCCTACCCAAGAACCTGCCCTGGACCATCCCACCCGAGGAGATGAGGAAGAGGAAAGACCTGAGGTAGTACCTCAAGGCCTTGACACATTAATGTAGCTTTTTGTTCTTTTTTGTGTTTATAAATAGGTTTTTTGAGTGGGAACGTGCTCCATATGCTAGAACTAGGTTAGCACAAAATTAAAGCCAGGAGCTCTATAGACTCAGACCGCCCAGGGGTATTTATGTTTCTGTGTGAACTGGACTACTGATCAAGTGTGGCTTCGTCATCCAATCACAGCAAGTTATTGAGCTGTGTGGTCATAAATTATTGTTCACATAGTTGTGTTTTTATCTTGTGTAGGAAGGAGTGTATCTTCACAATCGACCCTTCTACTGCCAGAGACCTGGATGATGCTCTGTCCTGTAAACAACTCCCAGATGGTGAACTACCCTAACTGTGCAACTTATTGATGATGATTTTGATGAGTTTGGATAACAGATAAAAGCTGTTTATACGTGGGACATCACAGACTGTCTTTTTAACCCAGGTAACTTTGAGGTGGGAGTCCACATTGCTGATGTTAGTTATTTTGTGGAGGAGAACAACGCCTTGGATGCCATCGCCAGCCAAAGAGCAACTACTGTGTACATGGTTCAAAAGGTAAATTCTGCTTTTTTAATAATGTGTTTCTTAAGTTTTAAGTTCTTATGTGTCATACTTAAGACTGCTAGTTGATTTATCCAAATTTTGCCTTACCTCTGTGCGGTTTCATGGATGTTTTTCCCCATAGCCCCCTCAGCAATTGCAATTATTTAACACTGTACCATGTGACTAATGTGACATTGGATTTCTCAGTTGTAGCTTTTAAGTTTTAATTTGTTATTCCAATCATTTTAGGATAGAATATTCACGTACAGTAGGACAATATTGCATGTTTCATTACCATGGTGCAAAAATGCACAAACATCTCTAGAAACACACAAAGGTAGCTAAAAGGACTCGGTCCAAAGCAGCAATTAAAAAGTCCAGTGCTATGCTCAGAGGTGCAAATAAGTAACCAAGTTAAAAATATTTAAGAAAAGCATGATTTTTTTTGCTCATAATAAATAAACCCTAAAAAGTTTACTTGAAATATGTGAGCATTAAAAACAGGTTCAAGTTTTGTCTCCTGCAGTCAGTGTGTTCATGTGTTTTGTCTCTGTGTAGGTGATCCCCATGTTGCCCAGGCTGCTGTGTGAGGAGCTGTGCAGTCTGAATCCTTCCACCGACAGACTCACTTTCTCTGTCATTTGGAAAATCACACCCGAGGGGAAGGTATGACCATTTAAAATTCATAGAGCTTTCAGAGTCGAGGACTATCAGGTCTGATGGCTGATAGATTAAGCTGAACTTGTCCCTGGATGCTCTTGGTGATAGTAATGATGGCACTGACTGTGGGTATTTTCTGTTTTTCTGTTTCCTGTTTTATCTCATTGACTCTACTTCACCCCCTCCAGATACTGAGCGAGTGGTTCGGCCGTTCAGTCATTCGCTCCTGTGTGAAGTTGAGTTACGACCACGCTCAGAGCATGATCGAGGCCCCTGAGAAGATGTTCTCTGCGGAGGAGCTGCCACCTGTGGCCCCTGAGCACCCCATCGATGAGATCCATCAGGCTGTGCTCAACCTGCACACCATTGCCAAGAATCTCCGAGCTCAGCGCTTCTCGGGGGGAGCCCTCAGATTAGACCAGGTTGGTCCTTGTTGCCTTGTGTTTGATTATTTTTTGCTATCTGTCGTTTATATTTGTTTTTTTTGTATTTTTGCCATGCAAAAAATGTCTGCAAGAAGGTGATATGCTAAAAAACTGTTTCTCACTCTTGGTACAATATCATTAATTGTAGAAAATGTAATTGTAATTTGCAGATCTTATACATTTTTTGCAGCATTAGCCTGTAATATGGCAAATACTTTCAGACTCAT
>JAPZDY010000004.1:5459497-5479105 GCA_029783645.1 Ctenochaetus hawaiiensis | reverse complement strand
CCAGCTGTGCTCGGACTCCTACCTCCTCCCTCACATGAGACGTTCAAACTCCTCTGGCTCCCTGCAGCCCTCGGCTTCATCTCTCCCTACCTTCTGACTGACTCACTCTTATGACTGACTGGACCCTCTGGCCAATCACAAGGCAGAATTGTTGGAATTGGTGGATAATGGAAGCAGACCCTTATTTTTTTAACTTGAGCTGTTGCCAAATGGATACATTGGCAACAGAGAAGAATTCAGTGTGGAAAAGATGAGATTAGGAAGAGTGAAGATGAGGAAGTGGGTACTCCCTATGTGTATGTTGTACAGAGTTGTGCCCTTGAACTCAACTGTGTGAGACACGGAAGAACAACTGGAAAACAGAATGGAAATGGAAAGAGAGAGGGGCAGTTGTTTGGATCAAGAAATTACGATGATGAAGCTTGTGGATTTCTTTATGGACTTTATTAAGTAACCCCTTAGAAGATATTTCAACAGCTATAGGGGCTCTTAGATGCCCTGTTCAAGCCCACCTGTCTTAGCTTGTACACCATGATAAGCAGTGCACAATATAGTGTGATGTATATCCATTTTGTGAACTGCATGTCTGTTTACTTCCTGTCAACTCTACAGTCATGCTACCTCTGCCTTAAACATCAGTGATTCCAGTGCTCTTTAAACACTTCACTTTACACAGCTAGCTTTGTAAATATTGTTAATAGTATCAATATTTGTTGTGTTTACAGTATTTTCATTCATTATCTCAGAGTCACAGGGCCTTGAAACACCAAGCAAATATGACAGAACTAGTAGTAACAGAGGCTGAGTATTGCGTCGCTGACTGTTAGCTTGGTGTGTTAACAACATTAGAAAATGCTTTAAATTCTAATTTTAAATTAAGCACTGTTCTGTTGTACAGATTAAGAACTAATCTCTATTAATTAAAGCCCCATTTATTGATATAAACTGAAATCAAATAAAGTTCAGTTAATATATGTATGCTAGCTTAGATATTTTAAAATAATTCAGTTTGCTTAACAAAATTAAATTAATAATCAGCTAACCCAATTTTAATATTGCAAATAATAAATAATGTTAAAACCTTTTCAAGCAAAGAGGTCAGAGCTTGACTGCTCATTTTCTAAGTTTTTGAAAATCAGACAAATGTTGGTGCTGTAGACTGTTTAAGGTAATCCAAGACAAAGGACTTCTTATCAAATGTATTATGAAAAGCTATATCCACATCAACCAGTGAATACTATGAATGATGTTCACAAAGCTAACTATGAAACAAAGTAACTAACTTGAGGGTGAAAGCTCTGTGACCACTGAGGTTGGAAGCAGCAGGGATTGTTATTGTAGAGTTGACAGGAGCATACATGTGGTTTTCAAAGTGGACATACGTCACACTGTGTTGTGCAAGTCATGAATACACCTCACAAAATGGCTTAGAGATTCTTCAACATAAATATTATAGATGTTTTCCTTATGGTTGCCGTTGACCAGCAGGAATCAGAAAAAAAAGGCTGAAGAGGTGTGTGTTGCAGAAAAGGTCTCAGTGTCCATATGTCCAATATGGACCATCTGTTCAAGTTAACTCTGCAGTCTATTTTTATGAGGCACAAACCCATGATTACATCGCACTGATTGACTTTGTGCTTGTAGTCCCTCTGCACAGGACAGGGGTTCACTTATAAGAGATGTTGTCACCCTGATGGGACACAACTTAAAAAGAAAGAAATGTTCCAGATGAAATTTCTGGGGTCAATTTGCACTTCCAGTCCAGATTGTATTGATCTGGTCTAACACATTTGGCATGAAGCACTAGAGCGTGGGCTAATTTTGGACTGATCAGTAGCCAAGTCCGCTGTTCACGTTTTGGTTTTGTTGAGAAGCAAATAAGATCTACTGTCGTGGATCTGTGAATCTGTCTTAACCCATTGTTATTGTTCAGAATAGAGTCAAAATGTTTCAAACAGCAGAGTATTACAGTATCATGTTGTCATAGACGTCCCCGTCAAGCTGCCTGAAGAGAGTTGGACTGACCTGAGGGACTGGATCAGCTGTTACTGTACTGCAAAGACATTACTCCCTAGCAAATACATAATAATGCAGCTTATCCTGGTTTCCCAGTGTCTCACTCTGCTCTGTTTATTTGTGTTTCCTCCTGAAAAGCTGTTCTCAGTTTGCTGCTATAAATGTTGCTTTTAGTTTGAAATGTGTGAATGGTTTCTGCCTGGCATATGTGTGTGCCTCTGCGTTCAGAGGAACTCTCTCCAGAGCACCTTTATCGAAACGTTCCTCTGCCACTGACAACAATGTCATCTGGGTTTTTTGTTTACTTTCATGTATGAGCCCAACAGACATTACATGGAGCAAAGTCTCAGCAGGCAGTGTAGAGAGGAGTGGTCACACCTGTTCATGCAAGTGAAAATGGGCACACACACTCCAAGTTGGCTGTGTTGCAGTGTGACTTACTGCAGCAAGAAATCAAGTGATTATATCCAAATGTTGTCATCCTGTAAAAAAAACACTTACTTCTAGGTTTTGTGACATTTCAAACCCTTTCAAACTGGACTCTGCCCTCTGCAACAAAGTGAAGGTGGGGAAAGTTCAAAGCAAGCTGTGGGCGTCTCCTCTTCTCTCCTGCTTAAAACAGAAATGTTAATTAAGAAAATTAATTTTCTGTGTGCTGGTGGATGAACATAAAACACAGAAATAATTTTAGTACCATGACAAGAAGGTTAAACTGCAAGAAGTGTCTGCTCGCGGCTCGCTGCTCTCAAGTGTAAGCAAGTGATGAAGTGCAATGAAAACAGGTCAAGTCTGTTTCCACTTTGATAAATTGCAATTTGATCCATTTGGGTGCAATGAGGCATAAAACAAACGTATCCTATCCTGGAATGTTTTCAGTCTTTCCTCTCCTTGACAAAATAACAGTAAAAATGGATGCAAGCATCAAGTGCATGTACCACACGATTAATGACGACCATGTGTAGGCAGATGTAAGTACAGCCATTAGTAAGCTTCGTGTCAGATCACATTAGCTGTGGGGGTGCAGCGCGGGGCTGTGTCGTTCATATGCAATAAAGATTGCCTTACCAGTCTTAATTCCTGCAGTGACCCATATTTCCTGTGGTGGGTTATGCAACTTCACCAGAAGGGTTTTTATTAAAAGATGGAGCGCAGAGGAAGGTGATGATATATGTGTCACTGATGAGAAGACACTGGGTTATGGATATCCTTTAAACATGGCTTCACAGGCATCATCAGAATAAAGTCATTATCGAGTGGACTAACAGCGGAACTTGCTGAAAAATCCTGTTTAAAAATTCTAACTTACTACACAATAGTACATTCAGGTAGTGTATATTACAACATAAGGCTACAATTTTACAACTGTGATTGTATGGAAGCAAATAATTTTATAAAAAATGAATTTAATACCCAAATTATGAAAATGAACCACTGCTAAATGCTTAATGTCAACTTTAAATTCCTTTAAATGGAAAATGTTTAAATATTTGACTTTGACACATATGACTTTGTTCATGTTTTTCATTTATAAATTTTGACCAGGTTTTTTAAGAAGTGCCATTTCTAATTAGTAGAAAATATTTTTTTTAAAGTGTCCCATTATAAAAAAATCAAATTTCTCCAATCATATTAGTTCAATTAAGACAATATTTCAAATGATAAATTAAAACTTCCAACCAGAGATCCAAACAGGTATAAGCAGATGTTTTTTTTTCCTTTATTTTTAACCTATAAATTAAATTTGTACTTAAAATTTCTGCACTGTATTTGGTGATTAATTTTTTACTATCAGGGGTTCAATTGTATTAGATAGCTAATGTGTATGTTACCAATATAAACTCAAAGGATAAAGCTTGCAGAAACATGGGCACACTTATAATGTAGGAGTGACTGGCTTGACCAAGCCAAAACTAGAGACAGCTGGCTTGACTCTAGTCATATGCATGCCAAAGGTGGCAATCAGTCTATCACATCAAACACCATAGACGAACACTGTGCACATGCATATTGATGTCAAGTTTAGGTAATGATGTCAGCCGTCCTCAAAACCTTTGTTTTAACCGTCCACATGAATGCAGACAAAACAGAGTTGTCAAAAATCTCCACCTTGAAAGGCATTTTTTAAAAACCTCTGTTTTCAGTCACAGGAGGGGGAACAGGCCAAAACGCTGTTTTCTAAAATATGCTCATATGTGTGGACAGGGCATAATCTGAGCCATTAGACGTTTCTCTTTTAGGTATTCAGAGGCTGAGCTGAACTGCCATTTTGGTTTGGGTCATTGATTCGTAAGGAGATCTGACAGTCTTCTTCTGACCTTGGTTGTGTATCGGGCCGGTGTAGCTTTCAGACCAAGGTCCAAACCAAGGTTCACGTTTTTGTTACATTGTATAATTTTTCACATTTCGTTTTCACACTGCAGACAGACTAATGGGCTTTACATGAGTAACCTAGGTCGTATTGTCATCGAGTACGTGGGTTGCGTGTCTCTAGCCCTTAATAAAGTCTTTGGACCAAATGTTAATAGGACATTTGGTCTCCTCTTCCCCTCATTTAGTTCCCTGCCTAAACTTTTGTTTTGGTAATGGTCACTTGGTTTTCCGTTTTCCAAGTAGCCTGCCATAGCTTCCTGTCATACGAAGGTCAGAACTTTTGTTTTCACACTGGGCACGAACTGAACTATGGTCAATTTGATCTGGACCGTGACCACCTCTTTTGGTCGGACCAAGATGTGGCTGCTTGGTTGGACCATGTTCCAGGGAGGTTTCACACCTGCTATTTTAGTTTGGATCAAACTAAAAAGTCTGAAAGTCCGGACCAAACAAGGAGGTGTGAAAGTGCCCTTAGTCACAACCCTATTGTGTTACTAAAGTTAATGTTACAGTCTGAACACAGTTTCGGCAAAACAATGTCTAACCCCCAGCACATTTTACAAGACATTATCCATATTTTTTTTATTAGTCATTGTTATCCATAGTATTTTGACAAGCCATATAAAGCTCAAACACTCCAAAATGTAAGAAAAAGAAGTATAATGGACTTTTTTGATCATGAAAATAAACATTTATATTTAACCTATGTCTTCTTGATCTAAGAAGATTCAATAGAATTTCCTAGCACAGGCCTAAGATTAAATAGAAATTCTTAGACCTTTGTTTCATGGTTAGTATCACAAAGTACTTGGCAGATAAGATATTCAAAGTGAAGCCCCTTGTATAATGTTTTACATTTTTTGCAGTGGCCAAAATTACTTACAGAAGCACAAAGCTCTTTATTGATTCAGCCTCATTCATTCATTCTTAAATCATTTAAACATTCATGAAGTTGTGTAGATGTATTCTATAAACACAAGCTTGGCTATATTTACTTTGGTCTCTGGTCCCCTTTGCATTGCTAACAATGGCTCAATCTCATCAGAGTCAACCATCCTATGTGTTAGCTGCATTCTCCTTATTACTGAACTCCTTACAAGAAATGCATATATTATTACATTTTTTAGAACACGTTGTCCGACATCACTGTACCCTAAAGTCTGCTTTTATGCACTCCAGATGAAGACCAGCACAAAAAATAATCTGCTGATGTGCCATTATGTGGGCTATAGGCCTGGTAGAAATTTTGAGGGATTTGCCTTTTTACCTGGCCAACTGTCTGACCAATAATTTAACAGTATTTCTGTGCGCATTACTTTTGTTTTTAATTTTTCCATTTTAGGTTTGCCTTTGTGAGCACAAATTATTTAAAAAATGAAACAATGTATCCAGCTCGTATCTGGTGCACACCAAGAAAGTGGACTATTAGGTGTGAACACAACCTCATTTATCTAATATTCTGGGTTCTGCGTAACTCCAATGCTAATGCAAGTGCCTTTCAGTCACACACAAACACAGACTCAAAAAAAAACATTATGCAGAAGTTTTCTTTGTGCTTTATACACAAATTAAATTCAAGAGTGAAACTGAATTTGCAGAATTTAGCCTGTGAAATTATATGTACATCTCTGAGAACAGTACGAAGAGAGATCAGAAGAAATTCAATTTTCTTTATTTTTAATTTATTAATAACATAAACATAATAGTTAAGCTGATTAAAGAAACCAACTAAAAAGTGTGGGAAGAAACCGGAATCACATCACCACAGAAAACAGCACACATACACAGAATGGTTAAAAAAATAAGAGAGTGGAGGAATATTAAATTTATTACATAAATTTCATCATAAAGCAAATCAAAAAAGATAGGTAACCAGAGCTCCTGGAGAAAACCACATGGCCACAACACACACAAACTCAGAGAAGCTCAGGATCTGGAACTAGACTTTTGTCTTCTGGCTGTGAGGTCACAGTGTTGTGTTGCCTTGAGAAGTCAAGTTGTGCCCCAATCTAGAACACCTTCTGGTCCATTGGCCTCTGTTGAGATAGGAGGTGGAGGAAAAGGTAAGCTGGACCTGAAGCAGGACTTGAGCTCTTCAAAGTGAATAAAACCTTAATTCCAAAGAAAATTAAATATCTTTTATTTTAAATAACTACAACTTTACACTCGACCTTATTTCTCTCAAAGAAGTGCAGTAAAAGGCTTGAAGACGACTTTGCTCACAAAAGAGAAAACCTGCAGATGGTGTAATGCCTTTCTGATTTTGTCAAGTGAACTCTAAAGATGTGAGTAATAGATTTAACCATTTCTGGTTTCTCAGACAAAATAGAAAGGAGCATTATATCTGCAGGGCCTCACCTCCTACTCAGATCACTGAAAATTGCCCTATCCAATTTTTTTTACAAACTTGGGGTGATGACTTCACCCTTTTATTCAGCCCAAATTGTTTTACCTAGATTTTCAGTTATGTCTTCATATCCTGACTTGGAGTTAACATTTTTCAGGATCTTAGCAATTAGCTTCTTCATGAGGACAAAGACAACTAGTTGAGTCACCAGCCTGTGACTCAGGGCCTGTTAAGGCACGTGCCAGACACTTAACGCGGTTGCCGACCTGAGTCATCATCCACTGGTCCATTTCCACAATTAATTTCCACACCTTACCCTGAATTTCAGTATACATGATAGCGTGTGACTGGGGAACATGCAGCGCCCTGCCCAGTGTTAGCAATGCTGGGATGATGTTTGTCCCAACTGTTACATATTGTAAAGCAGGTCGCTGAGTTGCTTGCTGAAAATAAGGACTCTATCACTCGGTATACTTAATGTCTTTCTCACACAAACTTTTTTTCCTTCAGGTTGTGTGTCCCCGTGCTCCAGCTGAGAGCAAATACTCTCACTGATTTTGACTTCCTTGATCATATGACCTGGGAGCCATAGAGCTAAAATGCTAATCAGTGCTAGATCAGAAGACACACTTCTTTTTATTGCATTTTAAATACTCCACATTTTATTTTAAAATGATATTTTTTATGAAAAAAATAGCACTTATTTTCTCAATAGCTGCCAGGTCAGTTGACACAATAACTCAAAAACAGTGTTGGATCATTTTGATCCATCTCTTGTATTCAAATACTCCACATTTTATTTGAAAAATGGAAGTTGGTACACACTGTAGTATCCTACCTGATTTTCTGGGCTGTTTCTGCATTTACCAATTTAGGCACACCTAAAACATTGCTTGACCAAAGCAAACAAACACAAGAGTATTAGGGTGATGGATAAAAATAATAAATCTGAGGAGGAAGCCCCACAGTTCTATGTGTTGGAAGACTCAGTTTTCTTGGTTATTATACCAGCACTGAGGAATGTATTGCTTAAAGTTACTACATTTACTATCAAGAATGACTGAACTTCATCATGAAAGGTGCTGAATTTTCACTTGTACAGGTCTGAATCAGGGGAATTAAAAGGAAACCAGGCTTTCACTGTATGGCCTTTGTAAATCTCAAATATAACACACCAACACACCAGTGATTATGTTGAGGACAGAGAGCATTGTCCAGTCTCAGAGACTCAGAGAGTATTTCAGTCCTTGATTAGAAAAAAAACAAAATAATCTGATTGACATGAGCTGTGACACTGTTTACAGAAAAAAGTTTGTAAACTTTTCAAGTAACAGAAAATGCATCTGGAGCACCCTACCCTTTTTCCTGTATCAGGAGACAGCAGAGATCAAATACAGTTTCATCACAAGGGTATTGGCCTTTGGGGTTGCACTCCTCCCTAACAACAGGCCGTGGGTCACTAAATCAGTGAAGTCTTGTATGAAGAAAAAGAAATGGGCCTTCAAGAGGGGGGTTGCATCAGATCTTCTTTTAGCCACCAAGGAACTTAAAACAGAAATCCTGAGAGCAAAACAGAAATACAGATCTGAATTGGAGAGAAAGATTGCTGCTAATAACCTTGGGTCAGACTGGTCCAGCATGAAAGTCATTGCTGGCCTCCGTAACACAAGAAATAGCGCAAACAGCACTTTAGATAGTTTTAACTCAGATACTGAGCTGGCTAACACTCTAAATTGCTTTTACAATCATTTTAACACATTTAATTTTAAGGAAGAAACACAGGAGCTTAGCCTCAGACTCCAGGATATGCAGCACTTCCCCATAAGCCAAAGGGATGTTGAAAAGGCCTTCTCCTTCACAAAAGTAAACAAGAGTCATGGACCAGACAATATTTGTGGTCACTTACTCAAATCCTGTGCAAAAGAACTGAGCCCAATCTTCTTTTATATTTTTAAACAGTCCTTGGAAACACAGCATGTTCCCACAGTGTGGAAGGATGCTGTTGTTATCTCAGTCCCCAAATCCAGCCATCCCACAACTCTAAATGATTTCAGGCCTATCGCCCTGACCTCAATACCAATGAAAATCTTGGAAAACTTAGTACGGTCAGAGAAGTTAAACATACTGAGCAAACACTTGACCCACTGCAATTTGCCTACAGGCCTAACAGAGGAGTGGAGGATGCTACACTTACTCTTCTAAACTTGCTTTTTAAACACCTGGAGGGAAGTGGGTGTCATGCCCGGCTTTTATTTATTAACTTTTCTTTTATCCCAGAGGCTTTTAGAACTTTTTAACTTGAGCAACAATCTTGTTGGCTGGATTTTAGACTTTCTAACAAACAGAACACAGAGAGTCAGGGTTAATGTGTTTTTATCAGATAAAGCGTGCTCCACCACTGGTTCACCACAAGGGTGCGTGCTCTCACCCTTGTTATTCATTCTTTATTCTAACATGTGCCAGAGAACTTTTAATCAATCATATTATTAAATCCTATTATTTTAAAGTACGCAGATGATACTGTTATTGTCAGTCTGCTGGAGGACAGAGTGTGGCCACGGCCCTATTGTTGATCATTTTGTCATATGGTGTGAAACATCAAATCTTGACCTCAACATATCAAAAACGAAAGATATGGTCATTGATTTTAGGAAACATGCTGGCACACCTGAAGACACAATAATTAAGGGTCAAACCGTTGAACTCTTGCAAACCTATAAATATCTTGGCACTATTATTGACAGCTCACTCAGGTTCGAAGCAAACTGTGAGGCTGTATGCAGGATGGGGCACCAGCGTCTTTTCTGCCTGAGGAAGCTGTTGTATTTCCACATTGGACAAACCATGCTCACACTATTTTATCGTGCTTTTATTGAGTCGGTTTAATCCTTCTCTTTGGTGGCATGGTCTGGCAATCTGACACTGAAAGACAGGGATAGACTGAGTCAGATTGTTAAATGGTCCAGTCGCCTGATTGGTGAGTCACAGCTGAGCATTGAGTCCCTGTTTGCTAAATAGCTGCAGCGGATAGCCAGTCACATTACAAGTGACAACTCCCATCCTCTTTCTGAGGAATTTCAGCTTCTACCTTCTGGGCGAAGGTGCTCAAACAGGTGTGGGTTTGATCGATTTCTCCATTGGATTGAATTTGGATTTCTCTGTCTGCCTGCATTTTTGTTTGATCCCCACAGTGCTCATGTCCATCACACTTTGACCTGATCACTAGGTCATCCTTGGCCTTTCAAAATAAAAGCCCCAAACACTTTCAAAATAAAGGCTCTTATTTTTTTCCAAAAATGACTCATAATACCTTAAAAATGGAAAAAATTGATTAATTGTCTACACTTGAATTTAATGCCATACCAACGCTGCTTGCAGCTTTAATTCATCATAGAATACTCACTTTTTAATCATACTTATGGCTTTTATGTGATCATGTTTATTAAATATTTTATCTCATAGTTTTGACATACACTCGCCAGTATTTAAAACTGACCGAGCAGACAAGCCGCCTCTGTGACGCGTTACGTTGCTTGTGTGTGCTCCAAGGTGCTGAACCTGCTGCTGGGAGCAGTTACCGAGGTGTGCAGGGTGCACTCTTTTAGCCCCGGCCACAATAGTGGGAATGGGGGGCTCTTAGCATTCTGACATTTGCCTATTATGTTTTATTTTATGTGAGATAACAACAACAAGGTCTTAACTAGGGTCACTGTCTTCATCTAATGTAACTCACTATATTTACTGAAAATGGTCAACCAGTTGAGTTAGTAAATCGGTTGTATGTCAGTAGCCTAAAATTACTCAGACGGCGTCTCATTGTGGAGTAAAATACTGTCACCATCAAACTATTGTATCTGATGTTCTTGGAATAATATTGCTGCGACTTTTTTTCTTGAAGTGCATTATTCAAAAAAATCCTACTCGTCTCGGCTGTATTTTCAAAATTTAGACTTTTTCCCCAAAGTACATGAAAAAAAATCCTTTTTTCGACTTAATTCTCAAAATTTCAACATTTTTTTTCAAATAGACAAATAAAAAGCCTATTAATTATAATCCAGCTTGACTGCATCTTTCTTTTGGATTGAAAAGTAACAACTAATGTTGGCTGTCTAGCGAAACATAAGTGTAAGTGTAAATAATGATGACATAAACTACAGTGTTTGGGGGTAAACTTCCCAGACAGCTTGGTGCGACTGTCGTGTCGGTAGTTAGAGACTGTGTTGTTGCTAAAACGGCCCTTAGAACTAAGAAACTGACTAAAAAACTTGCTCAGTTTACCGTAGTCATGAAACTTTGCATTACTGTTATACATGAAACAAGATTTGAAGCTTGGACACTCCCCTATAAAATATCTGATGAAAATATACATTGGGTGCATCACTGCCCCCCATATAGCTGGAGCAGGTGCTGGAATTTTAGTAATGGCACTTTTAATTTGTCTTCATTTTTGTATGATGGGACTGTGACTGCAAAAAAGGAAACAAACTCCACATAAATGCACAGAGGCACTGTGTAAAATTATTTTGGCTTTATTGCTCGCACTGTGCATACTGTAGATGTTTTTTAGGAAGTTCTGTTACACTGACACCTTGTGGCTATACTGCATAACTGCCACTCTGCCTACCAATTTGTTTCAGCCATGCCAGGAGGAGACTTATGGTGTATTTAATAATCCTGCACCCATATTTCACCCCACCTACTGATCACCCAACAGCAAGCACATACACTCTACTGAGCAGCTCATGTAACTGTAACCCTCTTTCCCCTCTGGCAAGGCCTCCAGGCTCTAACCATTCCATCACATGGTAGAGACAGATACTGTATATACATTGAGACATACGATGGGACAGACTAATAATTTCAAAACACAAAAGATGGTGCAAAATAATGCAGATTCATTCATTGGGTGGAGAGTCATACAGCAACAAAAATTTCAACAAAAAATCAATACACGCGAATCAAATGTATCTATTGGTCAGGGTATCTACTAACTAGAAATCAAAGGTTAGATGTTAGGGCTGAACAATAAGAACAAACATCTGTAACAAGATGAATTCATATTTACCTTTAATATTATCTTGTGTTCTAATACAGCGGGGTGTATTTCTTTTCTCCTGTAGGTCCTTTCTGTTTCTTTATTCCCAATTTATTCCAGAATAACCAGTTAAAAAACTTCTGAACTGTGAGCAGGTAGGTTGGATGAGCTTCCACTTAGATGTCATTTGCTGTTGTAGCTATTCTTATTTTTAAGGAGATTAATAAAGTAGATTCAGTAAATTTTGCTTTATCATTCAGCCCCATTACCATACAGTTAATATAAAAAAATGAGTATATGAAACAGAGAGGATTGCCAGATCAGAAAGGGGAAAATCCTACGATAGTTCTTTGCCTTGTTCTAACTGGAGAAGTGCAAAGCAAACTACAAACCAAAGAGTAAACCTCGTCCTCCTTATACAGGTGCTAAGGCAAGCTCCATGACTGTCTGGCAATAAAGACATGTTGGTAAGACCAGTCTACATCTGTCCCCATTCTTCATATCCATTCATCCATCAATGCTCCACACAAGCTTCCTCACCCTGAACTGGAGCATGCCAATCTGTGTCTGAACTAATGCAGCTGTCTGCCTGTCCCTCTTGGCTGAATAAATAAAACATAACACAGAGAAGAACAGACGGAAGAAAGAGAGAAACTGGTTGTGTGTTTTGGTTTGATGGTGAGTGGGATCTTCTCTTCCAGGTTACGACGTGGGAGTTGTTTCCGTGGGGGCCGGTGATTCCGTGGAATTCGTGGAGGGGGCCTCCCTGGGGAGTGTGGGGTTGGAGGCAACGGCAGTGGCAGCAGCGACAAGCTCAGTTGCAGGCGCCGCTGAGACTGTGACTGATGCTGGAGGAGCTGTGGTAGAAATGGGCAGGAGAGGGGCCACTCCCTGAGGGAGAAGAGGAGGCAGTTGGGAGGGCAGCATGGTGGGTAGAGAGGGTAAGGGGGCTAGACCTGGGAGGTTGAGGGGTGGAAGAGATGCCAGAGGGGGGACTGGTGGAAACAGGAAGAAAATAAAGAAAAGGGTGATGTTATTATTTGCACTGGATTTTATTTCATATTAATCTCAGAACAACACTATTTACTCAAATTTTCACATTTAGAATAAATCTCTAATATGCTTTCTTGCTAAGAGTTTGATAAAAAGTTCAGTAACTGTCCTATGTGTACAGTGAACATATGTCTATGGCCGGTTAGCTTAGCTTGGCATGAAAACGTACTCAGAGTCCATGAGTATAGGTGCAGCCCACCATGAGCTGTCGCTATTGGGTTTATTCCTAGCACATGCAAAGTCCTGAAAATTTCTTATGCAAGACTGTGACCCTACAGTGGCCCCTCACAGGTCTGCTTGAGCAGTATAAAACACTGTCATGACCTGAGATCTGCTCCCAGCTAAAGCCAGCTTTTTCTCCCGCTGATGAAGGTGGGAAAGTGGGGCCTGCAGATTATGCAAAGTTCACACTGCACGACTTGAGCCTAAAATCGTCCATTTTACATAATAAAAGCAAAGATTAAAGCAAAGTCTAAATCCAGTAACATAAATTTGGGCAGCAATGGTCTGTTTTCTTTTTTCTTTTTTTTTTTTAGCTATAACTTGTGATCCCCTTTCGGGTCCCATCCAGCACTTGTATGGTGAACTTATATACTGTATTAAGTGTGCAGATGGTACAGAAAGCTATGCTGTTTCCTTACCTGTGGTGCCTGCTGCTGGTGCTCCTGCTAATGACACGGCACTGAGGTCTGGGAGTGGCAGGTTGAGGTTAGGCAAGTTAGGGAGCGGAGGCAAGCCGCCTGGCAGGGGCATCAGACCTGCAACCACAACAACACACAATGCCTTGAAATAGCGCAATATCATTGTTCTCCCAGTTTAACGTACATGAAGCAGTAACAGTGCTTCACTTACATTAAATGCATGCAATTTTACTGCAGTGAAGCCAACTTGGAAAGACACTGTTTTCTTCATATATCTGAGACAAGTAAATCTCTTCAAGGAGTGTTACCAGGACTTGAGCTGCCTTTTACATGAGTCATTATGATACAATAAAGAAAAGGTGGGACTTCATCTCATGGAGACAGCTGACTGTGTACAGCAACATCAGCAATGACCAGAATTAACAGACACAGTCTCACAAGACTGTAGTTTCTGCCAAGTGCTTGAAAATTTCACATAAATAATGTTTCCTGAGTGACAGGTTGCAACATGTATATTGTATACAAAGCTATGATTTGATAATGGCTAATGCTAATGCAAGAAGGATTTGAACACATACACACATACATATAAACCAGCCATGGGCCTTTACAAATCTTTGATGTTAAAAGCTCATGAACTCTGTAGACTGATGTGTGTTGTTGAGAAACCACCCACCTGGTAGCGTGCTGGTGGGGTTGAAGCTGGTGGCGGCAGGATTCAGTGGGGTGAGTGGGCTGAGGGAGGGGCTGGTGGAGGAGGGGAGCAGAGGTACTGTAGGCAAACCTGGAAGTGAAGGCGACACAATAAAAAAATCTTATTAGAAAACAGAGTAAATACACAATGTTTAAGAGAGCGTGATATTACTCTAATGTGCTAAAGTTAATAGATGTGAGCGTATGTGAAAGAAAGAAGGAAACTGAAAAATACCTGTTTGCAGCTCAGTGGGCATGGTGGGCGGGGCTGTGCTGATTGACAGGCCTGACAGTGAATCTTCAAGGCCAGAGGGGACAGCAGGAGCAGTTGGAGGAGGGGTCACTGCAGAAAGCTGCACCTGTGGGAGTCAGACATTAAAAATCATGATGAAAGTGAAGAAAAAGATGCTGCAGTCAAACAGATGAGGTCACATTCATCCAAACCTGCCTATTAACTGAAATGAGCAACATACCTCTCTTCCCCTCTGCCTGCTTAGCTGCATACATGTTGAGGCTGCTTGTATTTATAGTGTATGAGCACTTAAAAATTTTGAAGCCACTATTTCCAAAACCTCAGCCTTTTCAATGTAATGCACATACACACACTGCATACTGATAGGTTTAGTTTAGCTTGGTGTTGGACTTCTGCAACACACAATGTAATATTGATACAACTGGTGGGTCCAGTGGTGCGTGTGTGCGTGTGTGTTCTGACCTCAGTAAATCCATCCTTCAGTGGACTAACTGGCTCACTGGGAGAGTTTCCAGGGAAGCTAATTTTCTTCCCTTCCTCAAAAGGCCTGGTGGGAATCCTGTGAAGGTATCCGTAGCCAATCCCACATCCAAGACTGGAAAAGGAAGAAAAAAAAAAAACTCAGAACCCAAATAACAAACCAAAAGATTTTACTTTAAACACATCTGACAATAACCTGGTTCCAGGTTACTGAGTACTAACACAGCACCAGGTATATACATGTGACACACCTCTGCTTGTTTAGAAAGCAAAATATAGGCAAGAATCAGACCAAAGATTCACACACTGTACTTCATCGGGCATCTTAAATCATAATCACATAGAAAAGCAAGTTATGTGTACACACATATGTGGTCACATGTAAATCTCTGTTGGTTTGAAACAAGAAATTCAAAGGTCAGCTCTATTGATACAAGGTGTGGATCTTTTGTCTGATACAAATCTCAGACCACTGACTTACTGCCAACCTCTGTAAATTTTTCAGTGATTCGAACAGGCCCAGTTGTGCACACAGGTATGGCTTGGTTTGGAAATAACATACTTGTAAATGAGATTAAACATCGGGATGTAGTGACGCAGACAAACAGCTACATCCATGAAACAGTTGGCAGGAATTGAGTGTGTATCAGATCTCCTACACATCAGGTATGTGTGTCTTCTTGCGTGTGCATAATTTAGACACAACAGGGTAATATCATACGAAACAGCTCTATTGCTCTACTTGAGATAAAAAACACAGGAAGCCTTTAGACTGATGAGGCAAACATTTCACCAAATAGGTATTTTTTTTCATATCAAGCAATTCTGGTGCAACGTTATAATTAATTCAAGATTGTGTTTGCTTCCACCTCAAAATGTAAGAGCATTTGGTTAACTTGGTAGTTAACCAAATGTCTGATTGACAAGCATGGCTTTACTCTTGTA
Organism: Ctenochaetus hawaiiensis; assembly: GCA_029783645.1. Taxonomy (NCBI): domain Eukaryota; kingdom Metazoa; phylum Chordata; class Actinopteri; order Acanthuriformes; family Acanthuridae; genus Ctenochaetus; species Ctenochaetus hawaiiensis. The sequence continues at coordinate 5,463,272 of JAPZDY010000004.1, read as the reverse complement.
GGTCTAACATGAAACATACAAGTGTGTTAAAGCCAGTGTTACCTGCCCTCTCCTCCCCAGGCACTGTTTGGCGTGATGATCACCTCTCTGCAGTTATCGGTGTCTGTGTTGTATACATAAAGCTTCAGGCCTTTCCCCTCATGGCTCTCTATCAGAGAGAACAGGTCCTCTGACTGCACAAAAAGTAACAGATGGAGGGAGAGGGCGGACAAAAAGAGGACACACATTTACTATCACTATCATTATCACAAGAAGAATTTCCAGGAGCGACAGTTTTAAGGAGCTAAAGTGCTGATAAACTACCTCATTCATAACAGTGTCGGCTCCAATGATGTAGTCAGTGTGCGGCCGCAAGCCAGCAAGGGCTGCTGGGGAATTAGGCTCCACTTCCTGTTATGGAAAGAGGGGGAATACATAAATACACTATCACTGGACCCACAAAAAACAACACGGCAAAGAGCAGACTTTAGGGTTACTTACCAACACATGCCAAACATTCTCATTAGCTCCCTCAAAGCTGCAGAAACGAATAGAGACTCCAAGCAAGCCCTGCCCCCCCCACAGGTTGCTGGGGGTGACTGTGGACTCCCTTAGCTCCAGGGTCTTTGAGGAATAAACCAGCACCTTAACTGGTTTCTCCACACTGGCTTTGAGCAAGTCTTTCAAGGTGTCGTTGTCCTTGTTCTGTAGAAGTGAAGGAAGGAGAACAGAGGGGCAACCATGAAACATTCAATCTCTTATGAATTGTATTTGGTCCAACCAAGTTCATTTGGTGGCTTTTCTTACCAGTCTGGTATTGTTGATGGATACAATGAAATCAAAGAAAGGCTCCAGTCCTGCGCGGTGTCCAGGGGAGTTCTCCTGAACCTGCACACAACAGAGACAATCTGAGCTGCATACCGGACTGCACACACAGGTTAAGGCTGTGCTGACTATAGACTCGACAACTGGACTCGTAATAGCTTTCAAACGGACCGAGAAACAAGTTTTTACTCTTGCATTTGTCCATAGCCGTAGATGTCCACAACTCGGTTACAACATGCAGGATAGGACCAAGTCTCTAATGTACTGTTGTCAAGTTTAGCAACATGCTACTCCAAATAACATTACTAATGATTCACGTCAGGATACAAAAGGACTACTGACATAAACCATAGCGTTAGTCCAAATTTTAGACAGCAAGAGAGAAGAAGCACTTTTTGGTTACATTAACAAAACCAGCTTGGGCAGCTGTCATTCACTGCAGCTCAGTAGCGTTGGCTAGCTCCAACAGCGGTGATAAGCTTCCAGCGGGCATATTTGACGGGTAAGCAGGCAGGCACAGGCACAAAACACAACAAGAACCAATATGTGACTCTGACAGAAGTCGAAAGCACACAGCATTTTTTGATGAGATGCTTGTTTTTTTTTCAGACGCAGGCCCCATAAGTCATCCCCGACCTTTCGTCAACACACAGAGCAGGGATTCCTCCGCCTCTGACGCGATGCTAAGCTAACAGCTAACAGCAGGATGTACTAGCTGAAAACTCACCCGGAGGACGTGGTAGCCCTCGGAGCCTCCTCCAGGTATCTCCACACTCTGCGATCCTCCCATGTCTAGGCTATTTTAAGGCTTTTTTAAGGTACTATGGCAGCTTGTTACCCAGCGGAGGTGAAATATCTGCCACTTCCCCACACCGGGTACACGTCGCCAAACGATTAGCTGAGTGATGCGCATGCGCCGTTACGTGGCAGGAAATAACGCTTATTCGAAATTTGGGATTCAATTTCCCAAATTCCAAGCGGACAGACAGCTCGGAGATATTAAAGCGTAGAATAGATACAAATGATCAAATTTTATATACTATTTCAGACACATTTCGCACTGGTCATTTTATCAGAATATTATTCTGACACAGTCACTGAAAAAACGCTTCTTTCCCTCCACCATTCACCAAACTGTGTCCACTGAAAAACATTTAAATTTTAAAAGTGTTGTCACCATTTAAATTGTACACAGATTTGCAATATTAGACCAATAGACACTGGCTACCTGTAAAGTGTTAGTAACTGACACATATATAAGTCACACAGATTCAATATGTGCCAGAGCTTTGTGAAGGTTTGCCTTTATTCTATTTTTATTCTTTTTGCCCTTTTAGCACCACTGTCTTTTAGAATAAAAAATAACAATAATTTAAACAGTTGAAATCACCAGTGATAATTTGGGCATCAAAAGATCAGGTCTACAAATCTGTGCCATCTCTTTTAACTTAAAACACCAACAACATGCAAATCCTCTTAAACATTCACATTGCCATAGCTTCAAGTTTGTAAACCTGCTTATGCATCTGCATTACTTATGTGTCCCACATATACACAGTTTAACTGGTGGACTTGAAAATTGAAGAACTGTCACATTTACTCTTGTTAAACTATCTATCACATCATATCCGTCTGTATTTCCTTATATAGAGTCTAATATTTTTTTTGAGGTAGTACTATTACTGCAGTAAATCTACTCTCATGTCATCTCATGTCACGCATAAACAGACCTACATGGCTACATGTGAACAGTGCATACATATCTACATTGATACGAAATAGATAAATACTTACTATATTTTTTTAACAATGTGTATTTAATGTTGAATATAAAACTTGATCTGGGTTTGAAATGCAATAATTCTAAACCTTGAATTATTCTTCCAAAGATTCAAGGGTCAAGGTTTAACAGGCATGCTTGCCATATAAACTGGTAGGTTTTTATCCAGTTCTATCTAGAACGTTGAATGAGTTGCAACCATTTTGAAAAGCAGGGTCATCTTCAACCCCTGAAGCTACTTTTCTGTACCAGTATAGAAGGCATTGTTTGATGCTGGCTTCTCATTCTCTGGCCTTTATAGAGCACAGGGCAAAGCTTTTCAAAGGACCAGCTGCTCTTTGTCATAAATACATGCAATTTTCATACACTTTTGCCCTACTAGTTTAGTTAACTAGTTTGTTAGATGTTTTAGTGCAGTGTGTATCAGTCCTTACAGTTTACAGCCTGCAGTTGAGTGTGAAAGCTGTGAGTGCTCCCTCTTTTCATCAAGTTTGCTAGCAGCTCTTGGATGAACACCAATTTAGGCTACTGAGCAGCTACAGTCACTAGTGTTTATGGACCATTATGTCATCTCCATGAACCCAAGAATACAGAGACATGACTCTTAATTTTGAAACTACAAGTATTTGTTTGTGTAATGTGAAGCTTTTGTTATTCTGTTTAAGATTGAAAAGCTGTTAAATTGCAAATAAGTTCAACTGCAAAGTAATAAAAATGAGACCATGACAGGAATCACTGTCATTTATTAAGTTTTACCCAAACCCAAGACCACTTATTTCCCAAAGACTTTTCACTTTCTGTCCTGCAGATTATTCTATGTGTTTTATAATCTTTACAGAATAAAAATGCTGTTGGTTTTATTTTCATGAACATTTACCACAGCATTATGAAAAACATTTAAAGCTTTATTTTCTTAAGCCAAAATGATCTTTTTGTGCTGTCTCTCTAACTCCTATTTAACATCCTGGCTTTCATGAAATTTGATATGTTGGCACTGCTGTATGCACATGTAAAATCCAGTGTTGGCTCACTGTTGTAAAATCATGATTATAAATATAGTTTTATTTGTAGATTTCAAAATCCCTCATGTGGTACCTTCAACCTATATTATAAGGTGCTTTTTCATAGTTATTTATTGCTTTGGCTGATGGTGCAGACAGAGAGTCCTCCACAAGGGGGTGTTGGCAGCAC
>JAPZDY010000004.1:5427953-5455500 GCA_029783645.1 Ctenochaetus hawaiiensis | reverse complement strand
CAGACACACACATATTACGAGATTCCACAGCACACACATACATCAGAGCATGTTTGTTGTACCTGGAGCCTTCAGATACATAGTGCTTGTCTATTTTGTCTACAGGAGGAACTATGTGGGACGAACAAGTAAGAAACTCAAAGTGTCTCTCATTGCAAGTTTCTCTTCGGCTTGAGAAACAGTCAGAATGCTTCAGGCAAACATTAGACTGGCTACAAATAACCTAAAACGTGTCCTATCATTACTCTGTCTGCAGCACTGTGAATGTTTCACCTCAATGGCATTTGCTGTGGAAATACAACAGACAAAAGACTGTTGGTCCGCCATGTGGCCACTGGAGCAGCGATAAGAATCTACAGGTCGTGACCCAACCTCTCAATCTCATCAATGAGAAAGTCGATGTCAGACTGGGTGGCTGCAGGGTTAGAAACGACCATTCGGAAGAAGTTGACTTTATTGCCCTGAGGCTGGTAGCCCACCATGGTGGTGCCTGACTCCATCATCATGGCCTTAATCTTTGGCGCCACCTGATGGATCCAAAAGAACAACAAATTAGTGTCTTGCACAGCTGAAAGGAGGCTTTTATAAATAAATTTCATGATTGTATGAAGGAAACAATATGTAATCATAAAACCTGATAGGTAAAAATTTCTCAAATCCATTTACCTTTTAGTTTATTGTTTATTTAACAGGGACAATGCAAAAAAAAATATTTAACAAGATAGATAAAAGCTCATTTTGGTGTTTAGCCCTTGGGCACAGGTCACCTGTGATGCAGAAGTAAAAAGGATAAAAGATAACAGTCATTGACAGATTTCTCACCCTATGGAGTTTTTCTCGCCGCTCATCACCATCAGGCATGCCTCTCAAGCTGGGTGGGATGTACCAGAAGCAAACATTGGTGTGCTGGGGCTGCAGACAGAAATGTAATAGTTACGACACAGTCATACACACACTTCAGGATCTTTTTTTATTTACATCAAATAAACAGAAAATGAAAGAAAAAGGTAGAGAAGAGAGAACAAAAGAAATACAATGACAAAAAAGCATTGATAGTTTTAATTAACCAAAAATAATGAAGTTAACTAATTACAGTAAAATAAAGTCTGATTATTTTTTAACAATTAGTGTAATGCCATTACAATGCTATTAGGTAGGCAGATAGAGGTTATTTTGCTAAAAAAAAAATAGAAAATGTAATTTTTCTTTAGCGATTAAAAATGACATTGATAAAATAGAAAATAAGTAAAGCTCACCACTCCATCAAACACCATCTGATATCCCTCCCTGTTCTTGATCTTGTTGTACAGGTACTGCGACAGCTCCAAGCACTTGTCAATGTGCTGCTCAAATCCTATTGTGCCCTGCAGTGGGAAGAATAATGCTTGAGTATAAAGATGCAGCATCTGCCATGAAAACACCATGACAGCTCTTATTGACTTGAATTTTACTTGCTGGTAAAGGACCCGTTTATAAGTGTGTGCGTCGCCCTTCAGCTCACCTTGGCCTTCCACATGAGCCAGAACTTGAAGATGTCGACGTGTCGGCCACACTGGATTGCTTTGTCTCCCGTGTCGTAGGTGACGTCGTACTGTTTGTCTGGTTGGAACAGGTAGCCCGCACACATGGAGTTACAGCCTGCAAGGATTCCCTACAGACACACAAAAAGGGCATACATGGTTAACCTTATTTCCAAGCTCTTTCAGTCCATGACATGCTAACACTATGTAGCACTTTTAATCACTGCTTCTACTGTGAAAGTGCTACATTTAATAAGCATGAAAGATAGTATTGTGGTCGTTCTCCAAGAAACAAAGCATCATGTACAATTAAAACCTTCAAATTCAGGTATTTCAAAGGGTTAAAAATGTCAAAAATGTCTTATTGTGTGTGGGTGTTTACGCTACCTTCTCTCTGACCAGGATTGCAGAGCACTGTAGAGGCACACCCATCATCTTGTGTGGGTTCCATGTGACAGAGTTAGCCCTGCAAAGTTTATTGTATGTCTTAATGTACTGAATAAAGACTTAATGAAGTTGTCTTTCAATAGCAAAGAAGAGCAATCCATCTGCCCTCACATACTTACCTCTCCACTCCGCTAAGCTTATGGCGATGCTTCCTGGACATCAGAAGTCCACCACCCCACGCACCCTGATGAGACAGCACTTTTTTAGAACGATATGCAGACGAGGACACTGCATTACAACTGAAACTATGAGATGCTGCAGCAACTGCTCCATTGTCAACAACTCACATCAACATGGAGCCACAAGTTGTACTTCTCACAGATGTCAGCAATCTCATTAATGGGGTCAAACGCACCGTACACTGTTGAACCAGCTGTGGCATTCACAAACAATGGCACGTAACCCTGCAGAATCGACACACATGGCAATTAAAGGAAATGCTTGGTTTAAGAGTTTGGTCAAATAAGAAAAAAACAAATTGTAAGGAAATGGAGCAACAACAACACTGACCTTTTGCTTAGCGTCAATGATCTTGGCCTCCAGATCTGCAGGAATGACTCTCCCTCTGAAAGAGAGAAGAGCATCATATTATCATCACTTTACAACATGTCACACAGGTTGACAAGAATCTTGGATAAATCTCCCTTTATTGTGACATTGTTCACTAACAGTATCTTAAACATTTACTGTATTATATTGGCTTCACATTTCTAAAATGTATCCCCCACCTCTCATCTGTGCTCAGAAGGATCACATTGTCAGTGCCAAAGCCCAGAGCAGCACCAGCCTTCTTTATGGAGTAATGGCTCTGTAGGGGACACACATTGGGTATATAATTCATCTTTTGTTGAAATAATTTTTGAATTGTCAGGAAAGTGAAGATTTTGTAAGCTAACTGCAGTGTTAGCTTTGGCTTGCTTTCTGTCATGTTGTCAATTGTGCAAGGCTTCACAGACAGAGGATGTGCTAAAAGTAAAAAAGAATCTGTTAAACCAGATATTGCCTCCTGATTTTTAGACTTCTCACATGGTTTCAATCTACAGCCAATGAAGCATAACACTTGCTTTATTAGAGCACCTTATATTGGGTGTGTGTGTGTTTGCATGTATGTGTAATGGTCACGTACATGTTCAGATGTGAAGAGGACAAGGCGAGGAGCAGCAGACATGCCCTTAGTCTTGACCTCTGGGAAATACTTGTATCGTGCAATCATCACACTGTACATGTTAGAAATAGCGCCCCCTGTTGAGGAGATACATAGAAACACATAAGCACCTTGGACAGCAGCATCTACTGTCATAAATGCCACTTTTACTGAAACATTTTAGCAAACCTAAACTTGCTAAACTTTCTTTTAATAGTAAAACATTTTTTCATCATGCAGCACAAAATTTCACACTCAGCTCACATATAGACACTGTTATTCATATACTAACCTGGTGAAAAGAGCCCATCTCCCTCTCCATCAGGCCAACCAATCATCTCTCTCATTTTCTTCAGAGTCAGCTGCTCCATCAACACAAACACTGGAGCAATCTCATAGGTGAACCTGTCAATCATATTACAAATGCATGAAAATGCTTTTATTCAGCATCACTGTACAATTAAGTTATTAGCAATTGCTTTGTGAGTTGGAATAACAAAAGTGGCTTTTTATGCACACAAGCTTGCAGATTAGAAAGTCCAAACACACACCTATGCACACACACACACAAACACACACACCTATACGCACACTCAAACACACACATAGTCATTGGTTTTTCATTAGCTTCACTATAATTTCATCCACAGAGCACAAACTGGAGCTCTTGCCGACTGTGCTAATTAAAATAGTGTCTGCTAGGAGTCGGCCAGCAAACATTCATATTCAAATGCTCTCTAAAATCACTCAGCAGTTTAATTAAAGCACACAAAGCTCTGATGGCTATCTGTCAATCCTGCCAATCTCAGCGGCGAGTCTGAATGGGGCTGATTTGATGGCTGAGAGGACATGAATGTGTGCATGTATGTGTGTGTAAAAGAAAGACAGGCAGGGAGAGTGTTTTAAAGAGATAACAGCCTCTGTTGACCTAAAAAATTGGAAAATGAGGAAGAAACCCTAATTGTATTTTTCTTTCTTTCACCAAAATAATGAAAAAACGACAATGAAAAAATAATGGGCCCAACAAAAGAACAATTGTTTGTGAGATGAAAGACAAAAAAGAGTTTTTGAAAACGGCTTGATGTGTCTCTGACCTTAAGATAAAATGATGGGCAGCTGGACAAAATAAGAGCAAAACTCGTAGAGGAAATGCTCAAGTACGAAAAATGTGTCACAGAAAGTCAACTCTTACAGTTAGGTCTGAGTGTTTGCTCTCTTTTTAAACTGACAGGCCATCTCATCCCCTCCCACATACACCCTTCGGACTGATCCCTGTTTATCCTGCTTTAATGAGGCCAGTTATACAACAGTCCTTCACTCCAATCAGCCATTACCGGCACCATCTAAAACAACAATGACATTATCCCCCTTCTTCTTCCACCCCCCTCTCTTTTCTTCACAAGTAGGCATCTAAACCAGGACTGAAACATTTGGTAGTTTGGATAGAGAGGAGGAGAGATAAGAGCTGAGAGGAGGTGGGGGGGTTGTAGGCAAACAATGGCACGAAGGAAACTGTGACAGAGGACAACAAAGGAAGAGGAGGGGATGATATGGAAGCAGAGCAAGGGAAGAATACAGAAAAGAAACAGGACAAGATGGTGAATAGAAGTGGCAGAAAATAGAAGAGAAAAGAAAATGTGTGAAAGACATGGTTGAAATTGGGTAGAAATTGAATTAAATACAGACTGAGATGAAAAAAATTCAAAAGAAAGACATTTTTCTTTTGCAATTGTTCCTTACAGGGCTCACCCATAGGATGGATTTGACTTAAATATTGACTCCAGTCAATAGCAGATCAACCTGTGCCTGCTGGGCTTTAACAATGAGCAGCAACAACAACAGATAAAACACAAAGTAGACAAAATGCCTCATTTTATAGCATCTGAGTGGCAAATTTTCATTAATATGGTGCTCTTTTATGTCTTTGTTCTATGGAATTATGGTCCATGTAAGGAACACAGAAAATATCTAAAATCCTGTATGTATCACTTTCATTTCTTCTTAAAATGTGGCCCAACCACAGCAGAAAATGGACAAAACCAGTGCATCTTTTTGAAATCCCCCATCTCTCTGTGAGTCATTTCATGCTGTAATGAAAATAATGGTGATCATTATCACAATCAGAGCCAATCATTGGTCTTTTCAGGGTGAAAATTACCCCTCAGTCACCTGCCTGTCTCCAGGGACAGCCCCTAAATGCCCTTATTATCATCATCAAGGGCACTCAATGTGTGTGAGTCTGTATGCGTATGTGTGTGTGGGTGTCTCTATATGACTAACCCTCTGACCCCCTACCACACTGTCCTCTCAGCCTCTCAGAGGTGCACTGAGTCACTCTGTATCCACTGGGACAATAGAGCCAGAATTGGCACTCCACAGGGAGCTGCAGCAGCCAGTTTCCACAGTGTGACAGGGTTGTCTGTGCAGCCGGAGGACATTGTGTGTCAGTGTGGGGCCCAGCTGGCCTATCTGCTAAGACCAGCTCTCAATGAGCCTGCAGTCAATGGACTGGAAACCCTTGCTGCTGTATCTGGGACAGCCAGAGCTGGTGTGTGTGTGAGTGAGTGTGTGTGTATATGCATGTGTGTCTGTGTCTCATTATAAGTGTGTGAGTGTGTAAATTCAATGGCCCGATTTCTTAGGGCATTCCTCCAACCAAGAGATGAGATGGGAAAGTTTTTCCTAAGAGGGGGTGGTTTCCAAAGCTAATGTTTTGAGAAATTGGTTAAATTGGGTGTCTCAATTTTCCTTTTGCACTTGGAGTGTTATCTGTATATTGATCATTTCTTTAGCAGTCAGTCCAGGAGAAACAGCAGAGGTCACAATAGTTAGAGAACACTAAATGTTCAGTTTATGTACCAGGTATCTTGTCTAGTCATTTTAAACTGTATAGGTCCTGTCGTCTCTGCAGCTAAATGTCAGTTATTACCATGAAACTTTAAGATGTCATGATGTTTCTGCATCAGTGCATTGTAGTTTTGTTGTACATAGTCAATTAAGTGGATGATTCTGCTTTAATATTTATTTTTAAATGCAGTTAGATTCTGACAATTTTCTTGTCATCTCTCTCATACATATGGGCCTAAAACATTAGTCAATCAGTCACCCAGTCAGAGATCCAACTTCTAAATTCTGGAGATATGTTGCTTTTCTTTGTCTAATGTGGTAGTAAATTTGCTATTTTTACATTTGGAATATTTGAGGCTTTAAATGAAAAAATCTTGGGCAATTTTTTTTTTTGACATTTTAGAGAAATAACAGTCAACTGATTGAGAAGTAATTAACAGATTAAATGACATTTGTAGCCCTACATATGAATGTTTTCTTTTCTATATAATACTGTAAATAGTGGTGTTAATAAACATCAAGATATATTTTGCAGAGTCCATTGGGCTATCAGTTTTTATTTCTTAAGGAATTTAAGTCAATTCTAATGAATAAATTAACTTAAACTGGTCAGAGGGACAATGACAGAGAGGTAAATAATAGGCAAGGATGTGTTTGTTTTGTGTGAAACTCAATGAGTTTATGTGTCTGTATTCAATATTCTGATATTGTCCCAAAGTACCAGAACAATGTTCCTTGTGCTATTCCAGTGATCATAACATAGTTATAGCTTACTTACAACATGTGTTTGTGTGACTTAATGTGTGTGTGTGTATCTGTGTTGAGAATATGTACTTTGGATAAGGTTCATGCCCTCTATCAGACTGGGCCACCATGTAACTGTGACCTGAGATCAATATGCAATCTAACCACCCCTGGGGCTGAGCTGTCTCCGATCTACAGTACAGCACAGCGGCAGCCTACCATCTGTCAATACACAGTCTCTACAGAACAAACCAAACACTTTATATAACTGCCCTCAGAGCCTGTTGTGACCCACTGTGGAGTGAGGTGAGATGAACACTATAAACACTTCCACCATGACTGTATATGATAATGACCGGGGGCTATTTCCAGTGATCTACAAACAGGAAATCTCAGTTGTCCTGCTGTAACGTATAGAGGTGTTTCCCCTGCATAGATTAGATAATAAGTGTGTCATTCACATAAGAGAGCAGTGTACTGCATGACTTACATGTTGGTGTTAGCAGTGGAGGTGAGCCACTCTCCAGCCAGCCCAATAATGTCCAGACCAGAAGACAGCTGGTTGAAGAATCGCGGGTGACCTAAACAATTAAAAAAAAAAATAAAAAAACACACAAACTTGGGTATGCTATGGTATACCTTCTTAACAGGGCTTCACAGCTACTATGAGAGAATCAGAATAAAGAAAAAGCAAAAAAAATGAGTGATTTGTCTGCCTTGTTCTGACTACATAAGAACCTTTATGAAGGCATAAAGTGACTACAAAGTCCTGCAGACTAAAGCTGGTGGCTTTAGTGTGATTGTGAAAAAATTGAAAGAAATTAAATAAAAAAATCTTTATTTTGATGTACACAGTCATTCAGATTTCATTTTGCACTCTGCTGATCAGCCATGAAACCTGAGGGATCTGACATAGCACTGTTCAGTGTACCATAATTTCACTGGTAACAAGGTTGTATGACATCCATTTAGACTCAAAGGTGCTTACACACAGAGTAACCATCAACAGGCCTGGAGCCTAAATGCAGTCATGGATGTAAGCACATAGTGGTGGTGCTGTATGGCTCACATAATAAATATGTGAGTTACATGAAGTTACTTCAGAATAATATTATAAAATTTAAAATAAAAGAATCTAATATCATGTGTATATTGAAAACACTGACAGCAGTGCTTAATGGCCAATGAAAAGGACAATCAGCTTTCTATTTCAGTACCATGGACAGTTCCTGTAGTGGGACTTTGAGCCATGGAACTGTTCAGAAAAGCAACAAAACAAACAAAACAAAACAAAACAAAAAAACTCATGTCTCTGGATGAGAAGTGGTGTTGAGTTGTAGACACAGTAGATTCTGAGTGATAAATAAAACCCAAGGGACAGTTTGAGTGTTGTCGTTTTAAACAGCTCGAAACAGTCCATGATAAGATCCCCTCAGGCAACACTTGCTTTAATAAGTCAAGGGAAAAGAAAGGGGGGATGTCAAATGAATTACCAGGGGGGCAATAAATAAAGCAGTCATTGTAATAACCTGTGCGCTATCTGGCAAACAGCTTCTCTAATGTTTAGAGTTGAATTTACCACTCTGTTGTAAAGCTGTCATTATTATTTGACATTAAAGTAATAAAATGAACATATGTTTTAGAAAAGGCTATATCCTGGGGGAAAAAAATACCCGACAATTACAACAAAAATTATGTTCGAGTTCTCAAACGATAGTTTGTTTAGTATCATGTTGTATATGGCAATAAGTTGATTTTGTTAAAGTATATATTGAAATAACAGAGTTTAACCTCATTTCCTTTAATCCACACAAATTCAGTGTCCTTGGGCTACTCAAAACAATTTATGCCATTTTATGAAATATTCATAAGGCATTAGATCAAGTCAGCTTTTCAAATCATATTTCCAACTTATTATCGGTAGACACACCTCTTTACAGCTCAACCTTGATTGTGTTCAGGCTCACCTGTCCGGACGCCATATTTGAGCGTGTCCCTGCAGTCCACTAGGATCTGCTCCAGAGATTCGGGCTGGTCAGACAGCTCCAGGTTGAAGCCCTCCATGCCCTCCAGGAGCTGGTGAGGGTGGTGGAAGTCCAGCACCTTGGTGGAGCGGTCAAAAGTCTTCTTGACGTAGTTAGTGAGGATGTCGACAATCTCCAACAAAAACTGTATGGTGGGTTCCTCTCCATTTTTGGCTGGTAGCAAGTCTATTAGGAAAAAGATTGTGAGATTTTAGCCTGGTTGATAAATGTAAATGTCGGACCTACAAGAGGCCCCTTTATCAAGCTAAAAGCCAGCCTCTGCGTGTGTTTATCTCGAGATTTAATTGAGTAACAGCCTACAAAAACCATTCGGTATAACCTATAGTCTAATCATTCCTCAAAATTCAAGTTTGATTTTGTATTTCTTACTTTATTTCTTTTGGCGAGCTATGACATATCTAATTATAAATTATTCTGATCAACATGACATTTAGCCTGTAGCCTATAAAAAGGTTGGATTAGCATAATATCTTAATAAAAAATAAAAAAAATAAAATTAGGATAATTGTAAACTATGAGACTGTAGCATTTACAGTTACAAAATAAAAGGATAAATAAATAGACAGCTCACAATCTAACATTTTTTTAGCCCTTGCATGTTGTTTTTTCTGGATATTGTCCTAACTGTGCCTTTAACTTAAGATGTCGTCCTTAAAAGTTCTGACTTTCAAAGTATTTTAGGAGGCTAGCAACATTGTAGGCTAGCTTACATTACCAAAGAAATAAATAAAAACAAAACAGAGGATATGCTTTTTTGCCTGTCTAAGAGGCCTTGAATAGTTTTTACTTTTTTGACAAAACTAAATTTAATTTTAAGCTATGTGGCAAAACCAGTGTGCAGGTCTGATAAATTCATTATTTGAATTCTTCTTCATTATTTGGGGAAAATATAGCATTAGCTTTATTATGTCTAGCTGGAATATGGTTCTCACCTCTGGCGAACAGGTTGGAGAAGTCGGTTTCGGTGAGGCGGAAGCGTGCATCTCTGTCACTGTTGTTGCACGAGAGCAAGTTCTTCTGGCCCGCGAGCCTCCCCTTCTCATCCAGGCTGTTGTTCTTCTGCAGGAACCCTAGGGTGTTACACGGCGGAGGGCAGGAGTTATCACCAAACATCTCCATCCCAGACACAAGGGAAAATCAGAAGTTATGGGACAAAACCAGATAAAAATTAAAAATATAGCCTAAAGGCTATATGAAAAGAAAGTAAGAAAATGAAAATCCGTTGTATTTAGATAGGTACATTTAAGTGGAAAAGTAGCGTTTGAAAATTGTCACTGTTGTCTAAAGTCAGCTCCTTTGCCCTGAGTTCTTTCATCAGTTCTTTTTCAGTGGAAGCCAAACCTATTTATGTACTCTTCACACACACACACATACATACACACACGCAAAATTAGACCAACGCTGTTCACATAGCCTATGTGTGTGGTTGCCCCACCCTATGACATCACAACCTCATCCCAGTCAGGAAGTACCTATAAGCACCATAAACGTTTCGGCCCAATAGGCAGGACAGCCAGAGGCAATGACCGATTTAGCCAATAAAAACGCACTCTGTAAAGAGGGGCTAATGAAGGAGTCACAGAGCCCTAAGCAGCCTGCTCATGTAATGCCTGTATATTTTAAACCCAATGACTGATCAGCTTTCTGTATATAGGCCCTCTTTCTGCACTGTATTTTGTCGGCATATGCCGAAAACACAGGAAAGTCATACACAAATGTTAACTAAGTGTATAAAATATTATCTCTCGTATTTTAATGGAAACTCCATAATGTCATACTCATTAAATTTTAAATGACATATTCAAAATCAATATATGACACCCTGTAATTGCCATAGCCTCCATATTGAAATATCGCAAGTCAATTTTTCATTCCAGTCCATTAAAATACCATTCAGGCCCATCAAAATCTTTTGGTCAATTTCTTAGTTAAATATCAAACTTATTCGATCCTCTAGTCTTATTGATTTCTGATATAACAAGCAGGTCAAAAATATCATATTTGAATAGACTATATCTCCCATTTCCTTTGCAATCTGCAAGAAAAATGGCATAAGCTACTTATGCTCTTTTATTTTTGAGTCTCTGAAGGAAACGCATCACTTCAAATGATAGAGAAATAAACACGCCTTCCCTGCAACGTCACAGCCGCTATTTTCCGCTCTATAAGCTGTCAGCAAAATTCGAAAAGTAATGCAGGTCTGTTCCTTGTTTAAAGAAATATTTAAATGAAAAAATAGTACTGAGCCCCTTTTCCATTTCTTTCCAATGGATGTCCTGGGCTTTATAGCCTATATTTTCAGACCTGTCTCGATGATTTTTCTCTTGGTAGTGAAATGGAAAAGACACGAGGGGGATCAGGGGCGGTCGGGGGCGTTGATTCAGGGCTCTCATCATCAGACCTAAAGGCTAATGTCCACTGACCTTTAGAAGATGGAAACACACTCTGACAGTCTGGATGGCCCGGCTTTAACAGCCTCTACCATGGCCTATTTCAGGCCTCCAAACGGAATTTTGTATTTAAAAAAAGGAAACAGTCCCTCTTTGATGAAAATTACATATGAACAGAGGCAAAATGCACATCCCCACTGGCACATTATGTAGCCTATCCTACCTCCAAAACTACATTTTTATATAAGATTTTAAAAATTATAATAAATCAACATGAAAACTAGGAAATGACATGCTGAAAATAGCCCAGTTAATGTGTAACATTTGTTGTGCCCTCAATACTTACCACAAATCTTCATCCCCAGTTTCCGTGTACATCCGTGCATCCACGCATATTCGTAGGCTAAAACAGAATGAACGTTTGAGTTTCAGGCCGCGGAGACAACGTGGATGGGCGGATAATGGATATAAAGCTGGTGGAGCACAGTGAGCACAGTGAAGCGTGAGGCGGGCGGCTCTTGGCCAGGTGTGTGATTGTGAATACCTTCGGTATGCTGTCTTCAGCGTGGGCTTAACAAGAATTATATTTCAGAGCATCTTCGGCTTGATGTGGGCTTCGTTTGCCTTTGTTGATTTTATCCACCTTTTTTATTTACAACAGAACCAACTGGCCGTAAGAGGATGAGTTTTATAACATTTCCGATTTAGGTTCAATCAATAAGCACCGACAGTGGCCCGCACGGTACTTTCACGCCGGCTCACACACCCAGCCAAGGGGCGGACCAGGATTAACGCCCGTGAAATGAGCTCACGGAGGAGGGCAGAAATTAATTGAGTGAAACACAGTATGTGACTGGAGCGAGCTGGTGATGTCTGTGGCGGGAAGTCTATGGCTGTCTTGATGCAGAAACTTACAGTATAGTGCGTCTCATACATTCACACATCATGCATATACACTCACAGCTACACACAAACCGGAGCGTGGACATGCGTGAGCAGAGATGAAGCAGAAGCCAGAGGGAATAAAATGCAGAGCGCACGACAGCAAAGCAGCGGAGAGACTGAGAGTGTATACCTGATGGAAAACTTTCAAAACAAAAACAAGTATTTAAATTTACTGAAGCAATTTCATTCTGAGAGAGAACAGCCCGAGGTACTGAGGCCAAGGCATACACACAGACAGACACGCGCGCGCCCACGCACGCACAGACACTACAAGCCGCCAGGCGTGAGATGGAGCGTGGCAGAGAGATAATGGCAACATCCAGCAGCAGCAGTCTATACGAGCAAGCCACACAAAACAAACATTTTCTTTTTAATTGACTTTTTTATAGGTACAAATTCACATTTGAAATAACTGTGGGATTTTTTTTTTTTGAAGGAATGTGTATTGATACCCAAGGGCCACAAATAAAAGGTACACATATTTTATTCGATAAAGAAAAAAACTGTGAAACTGAACTGTACACTCTCCCTCAAGAACTGTAGCTTGGATTTCACAGACAAAAACCTGTAATTATTTCCCGGTGTGGCACTGCAGATGGCTGCTCAAGTGCACTCGGTCTATAATGGGGAACATTTTGTGCATGCGACAAGAGCTTAAAATGATTAATTGACCCATAGGTTAATGTATACCTAAAAAGGTTCAACCACTGTTTTAAAAATCAGTAGCAAAGTATTTCTCCAAACCCATCTATTCAGTCTGAAGATGCAAGGGCCTAATGCGTCCAAGCGAACAAGATAATACGAGTAGTGATATAATTTATATATATAAAAAATAATAAGCTTTTTGACAATTTTCAAAATCATAAAAAACACATTTGAAACCAACATTACGAATTTAAAGGGGAAATATTTAAATCAGAAATATGGATATTTTCGATCGAAAAATGCACATTGCCTGTATCTTAAATGCTATCACTAATGTTGAATCGTTTTGAATACCAATGCCTTGATGGCACATTATTTCTGCGCCAGGTCCACTGCTCGATGCGCACCGCTGATCTGCCAGGCAGCGACAGGCAGCTGTGATGGCTCTGTTTTTAACCGGAATGATTAACGACGGAGCCCACACAGCAAATGGCCCGGGCGAGACTCGCTTTTATCAGACAGAGAAGGAGGGGAGAGAGAGAGACAGAGAGGCAGACAGAGACAGTGACTGAACTGGCTCTGAACCTTCGTTTTGGCAATTATGACACTACATAAGTGTCTTTGAGCAAGGCACCGAGTCCCTTTCAGCTCCAGTGGGCTGTTTCTGTTTAAGCACAGCCTGAACGCTCCACAGAGAGACAGCCTTAACGAGAGTGTACCCTCGGGGCAGAGAAGAGTGTGAGGACATACTTGTGGACGGAGGTCTTAAATTGTCAGCGTTGGGGTCCTGATCCCCGCCGGTGGCTCTCGGCTCAGACGTGGCCATCAGTCCTCTGTTATCTGATCTCCAGCTGGGAAATAATTCAACTGCAAACAAAACGGTTCACCGTTAGTGGAGAAGTCACGTCAGACATAGAATATGTATTTTGAATGACCGCATTCAGTTGAATGGGTAATATAGGAATTGATAAAAAAAAATATGTTCACCGCTATGCTTCGTCAAGAACAATTTATTCCCAAAGGATATCTGGGTGAGCTATGATTCAAGCCGCGCAATTTGGAGAGAATTGCGCACGACGCACAAGCAAAACGCACCTCGGGGTAATTAGTTTTGGTGAAAACATAATGACTATGTGGATACATTCATTTTTGAAGATAGTCTTCAGTAGTTTTTTTCTGCATTCAATTATCCGTTTAATACTCCCAGTGCCACTATTTTGACATTAATGTCCAGAGCTCAGAGCCATTTGCACAGAGGACATTTTTAAGTTGTTATCAGGGACATATGAAAATACGTGGGCTAATAGCGCGTTGAAGTAAAATGAAATTTTCTCTTTGATATCAGTCAGCGGCACCAGACCGTTCAAATTTATGAGCTTCATGCCTGTGATCATCCACTGCATTCACAACAGCTGATATTCCCAAAGAATAAAAAACAGTGTGATTTAAAAATTCACATTCAACCTCCATGAAGGACATATCATAAAAATAAAGGAATAAATGACAGAATAGCTTAATTGCAACTGTTTGGAAAAAGGCTGATTTAATTAAACAAATGTTGATAATAATCAAGTATAATAAATAACCTGCGTCATTTACCTATTGACTCACCAATCGACATTTCAATTAAGTTGTGCTTTGAACAAGCATATGCAAGACCGTCATCACTCAATGTCATCGTGGTATGAGAGACAGACTGAACTCATGAATTCCTTCTGTCACTCATCTGAAACTGGTTTGTCTCAAACGGCAAAGCGAAGTATAACCACATTTTTTGTTTGTTCATAAATTTATATAATTTTCTCCGAGATAACGTTATGGTCTCTGAGCCGTCTGTCTATGAAAATATATGAAGCCTATCTAAACCTGACGGGCGCTGCTGAAATGAAAGACTGAGGCATCTTACCGACTCACGGGCGCACAGGTTGTCGAGTCCAGAGAAACTATACCTAGATGTCACAATTGCCACCCAAAGGCACGGCAAGGAACAGTTCCAGTGGCGGCGATGGCGGAATACCAATAGAGCGCACTAATAAAATCCAGCGGCGCGCAAGTGACCCTTTCTCCCTCAAGAATATTTTTTTTATTCGTTATTTATATCTCTGGCTCTGGCTGCCCATTGGTCTCTTCACGCAGGCATGAGTCACAGCCTTGCCTCCCTCTGACGACTAATGAAGCTTCCCTGAGTGGTACTGACAGCCACAATCCACTTTAAGGAGCCCAAAAAGCAAAAGGAAAAACACCAGTGACGTATGCCCACCCCCTGTGTTTGTGTCTGTGTCTCCAGGTGTGGGTGGGTGTCACGGAATGGAGGATGGAGACTTGAATGTGAAATGTATTCTGAGTGGGTTACACAGAAATTGACCTTGGGATGACAAACAATTGGTTTATGGGTGTAAGTAACAACTGATTTGGAATTAATTACATCTCGGTTTCAGTGGATCTGAGGAAGCTCTGCAAGATGCTTTTCATGGTATCTGTACAATTATTTCATCCAGAATAAAGACAATTCTTCTGTTCAGAGCGCCATGCATGTTAAATGATCCATCAATCCATACAAGTACTGACTGTAATATTCATCTTCATGAGACGATAACACTGCATGCATCATAATTTTTGACCTGCAATCTTTTTATAACCTTGACAATAACAAGAGGACGTCAAAGTGAATCCAGCCTGATAGTAGTGTCCTCGTTGTCATCCTCATGCCTGTGTCCTGGTCCACTGAACGGGTAGAGACCGGCCATTATGTTCATTCACTCAATGCAAATTATACAGCCTTTATCAGATGGCCCTCATACTTTCTCCTCTAACAAGTCATGCATAGAGACGACTCATAGAGATAAGCCTCGCCATGTGATAATAATTCAAAATATACTGGCTGATAGCAGCCCGTAAGGATGGATTAGCTGTGTGTATGTGAGAGAGGATTGTGTAACCTTGAATGTGATGATAGAGTGTACACATAGAGCCAAATATTACAAAAAAACATGCTTGATGCATTCTCATTCGTAAGAGCCCTTGATATTGTTACATTAAAATTTAGATTTGGATTAAATTAATTATATTACAGCCATGCAGTAAGTGTCAATATTCAGCAAGTTATTATTTCCTGTAGCCTGTTGAAACTGTTTCATAAAACTTTTATTTTTGGGGTCAGTTTGGCCCTAGTTGTTACCATCTAAACTCTGCATGTGACTCAGTCACATATCACGTTTGCTTCCAAATATACACCGTATTTTAATCAAATACCAAGAAGATCTTCAGAGGAAATTGCATATTAATGTGTGTTTCCATCCATGACTGTTATGCTAATATTATCCATAAATGGCATGATCATTCTGACAGAGAACCAGTGAAAAATAGAAAGCACAACAAAATGGTTAAAAAAACAAGGTGAATTGCAGTCTCTAAATCTTAAAGTCTAGACTTTTCTCCTGTCACCACAATATTTGATTTATAGAAGCAGAAGAAGTTTCCAGAAAACAACAGCATTGGTTTGTGTTTTATTTGCAGATAAAACAAGACAAAATCACAAAATCTACAAAACGCACAAAGACTAAGTGTCCAAAGTAGCTTCAGGCATAAAATGAATACAAGATCCTATAAGCAAAGCTCTCTGTTGATAGGGCCTAATGTTGCCTTTCTTTTAAAAAAAACTGTCTTAAAACTTTTTTGACAGACTTAGGTGCAAGTGTGAGAAGGAAGACAAGGCTTGTCTCTGTTCACTGGCTTTTCTTCTTTTTCCTCATCATCTGATGATGAAGAAGAGGAGCAAGATGAAGAGGAGCAACTTGAGTGCTGATATGAGTCCTCATCACTGCTAGAGGTGTCACCTTCATCATCATCATCATCACCTAATGGAAAAAAAACATGACAAAAACATAGGATGTGTTTTGGATGTGTATGAAGCTTAAGTGTTTGTGTTTGTAAAAAAAAAGAAAAACGAAAAAAGGAGACTCTCACCCTTCAGTAGTTTCTTTTGGATTAATGGGAGAAACTCAGAGGCCTCAGGATTGTCTGGCTCATAGATGAGAACTGGAACGAGGAGAGAAGAGGCACTGTTCGCTGACTGCACAGGTGGCTGAGCTATTGACCGACAGACAAACAATAGACGGATGCAGGATACATACTCATCTGACACAGTTTGCTGGCCAGCTGAAAGTCTCTGTCCATCACAGCTCTGAGGAACTAAAACCAGACATCCTCATTTCAACCTCAACTTCTTCTGAATTCAGCACAGTTAACTAGTGTCCAAAATTTTGGCTTAAAATATAAAAATGAGTTTAAGCATTTAATTTGAAAGATCTTGAGGTGGAAAATCATCTATAAAGATCAGTCACTTTACCTGGAGCATCAGCTCCAGTGGTGCCTTAAGGTCTTCATCGGTAACATCATCTTCCTCAGTCTCTTTTTCCTTCCCATTTTCCCCATGTATTGGAAGAGGCTTTTCTGCTGGGGAAGCATGTGTTGGTTCACCTGGACACAATTGTCATCATCATGATCATTATTGTCAACAAAACTGACTCTTGCAAGTAAGTTTTTTTTCCATGTTTCTTGCTTTGCATTTTGAGTTTGTTTTACATAAGCCTACCTGTTCCTACTGAGTCTTGGAGCTGAGCTTTCATCAGATATTCCATCTTCAGCTCATCTTCAGGTGCTGCAGTACACTGTGCTTTTTCTTCAACCCTGAAATCACATTTAAGATTTTAAACTGTATATGTCAAGTTGTGTGATCACCTACTACTGTATGTGTGTTCCAAGCACAGACCTTGGTATTATGTGTCTGGATTCCTTCTTTGAGCACACTACAAAAGAACAATGGACAAACAAGAAATTTAACTCAGCCAGGCAACTCTTGGGTTTTCTTTTTTAAAATTATTCAAGAGACAGGAGAAAATACTATTCAGTGTTAATAATGTGTGGACAGAAAAGCTGTAAGTCTGTTGGTAAGATGTTGTAAACAAAACACTTAGTCTGAAGACATGAGGAAAAACAATATAGATAGCAAATAGCATTTTAAGATTATAAAACAACACCAATACAGCTCCAGAATAAGTGTCAGGAAAAAAATGTTGACATGATGAAAAGGAAAATTAACTGACAGAGAACATATACTTTCCATATACTGTCAAATATCATCAATTAACAGCATTCATTTTCTAGCAGTTCTCTTGTGGTGAAGTGTTGCTGTTTATGTTTGTTGTACAGCCTGTCTCTTCTAATTCTGTCACAGTTAGTGACTTTGTTTGTGACTTACTTCATGTCCCAGAAGGACAAAGTCAACAAGCATGAACATACACATTTATCCATGTACTTGTGAAAAGTATCAACAGCAATTGCAATTACAAAAAGAAATGACTCCATTCATGATGAAGTAAAGGTTGCACACCTCAACATGTCTGAGGGTTGCATTGCATTCTGGTCTTTTGAGGCTGCTTTCAGTGAAGACACTGTTATCTTTCCCAGTCCAAGAACAGATTTCTACCTGTCTGCTTGTGAATCACTATGTAAAAAAATTATGGTTCAGGTTTTTCCCTCCATCACTTCATACCGTCAGTATTCAGTACTCCACTTGAACACCCAGACTTCTGAGTCTCCTGAGAAGAAAGATTATGAAAGACAAAGATTTTCTTAAAGCACAGTAGCAAAACATGTCAGTCCTATAATTGTGGTCTATCTTAGGATGCCCACCTGTACAGATCGAGGCAGTAAAATGGCAGGATAATTGCTGCTGAATGGAAAAAGCAAATAAAATGATTAAAAGTTTGTATGAGTATTGTGTGTTAAGATAGAAATGTATGTTTGCTAAAGTGAGACTTGTCCTACCTAGGTTTATCAGTGATGGCCTTTTTCCCCAGTTTGTCTGGAAAAATAATCAGAGAGTGAGCTTGCCAAGAAAGGACAGTAGGCAGCAAAAGCACCAGGTGGAACTCTATTAAAACCTTTGTCTCATTTCAGCAAAAAAGTACAAAATTCATAGTGTGATGTTTTGTACACTGTAGTGATCACTGCATTGCTTTGTACCATTGGGCTTATTTGTCTCAGCATGAGCAGAGGTGACTTCTACAGCCAACTAAGTACAATTAAAGAGAACATAATGGTTTTAAATATTCAGCAGTGCACAAGTATGGACCATGTGTAACCTACCTAACCAGTATCATTACCAACAACTGCAAAAGGGGCAACACTTAATATTGTAATGCATTAGAAGAAACTGCATATTGACAAAACTAATGGTAAAAGAAAAGTGTTGTAAAGTGCTGAGTTAATTGTTTAGTGTTTACCTCTCTCTGTGAACCAGAAAAGGACTTGCCCAGACACTCGAACCTGTACATCAAATTACAGCAGCAAAATCACAGAAGGTCTTACTCGTTATGAATTATGTTTTTGTTTAGAATTGTTTAGAAAATCCTAACTTTTCTATGGAGACTTTAGCTTCATATGTTGCACTTCAGCACATGGTGACCTTTAATCCAGGTACCTTTATCCTTTTTAGAAATACTTAAAGCTAAAAAAAAAAAAGTGATTTTAATAGGACCTTAGGTAATTGTATGTATTCAGCTAGGATATTTGTTTATTTAAAAAGACATCGCTCATAAAAATTACTGAGGTATTTACTGTCACAAACCATTATCGTTGATTGTTAATTTACGAGGGTAGTTATTTATGCTAATTACGTAACTTAACCTTGCTCGTTCTGGCAGGAAGCTAGCGTAGCGTATTAGCATTTACTGATGTTTTGTGAGCTAAGTTAACGCAGAACTAATATTAGACAGGTAGCCTAACAGTTGCTCACCTGCTCATGTAGCAAGAAACAGCCACTGCAACTCTGCGCAGAAAATTTTGAAGGCGTGTAACTTAAATGAAACGTTATATAAGTTGTCTCATTGTCTCTTTATAGTTGGCTAACATGCTAACCACTTAACTAAATGAATGACGGTCAGTGGGAAGGACAATGGTTGCCCCGCAACAGGTAAACAAGCTATCGTTACCATAGTTACGGAGCAGGTCCAAAACCATGCTGCCTTCATGTACTGTTGGAAAGCGTCCACTTTAAACATAGCAGGTCAGATTCAGTTTGTTTTATGACTTTTTCAGTATGGAGACTACTTCAACTGATAAAAGTAATAATTTAAAACTCTTTCATTTTAAATGGGTAATTGTGTGTTTCTGTTCATTGTGTAGGATCTTATTTTTATTTAAAAAATGTTGTTTACAGCAATCAAAACAACACACTTTAACTGGAAAATGATGGTTAACTGTTGAGTCTCATTACCAGGTCCCAATGTACTAATGCTTTGATATGGTTGCTCTGGGGGAACTCAACAACCTCAAGACTCACCAATCAAGTATATGTTTAAACTATCTGTCTAGAAGTTGCATGATGCTGCTGTAAGTATTTTTATAAGTACAGAAATAAGAGTTTTAAAAGCCATCTTTCCCAGGCCGCTCTTTCCAGCCGTTTCTTTCCACCTTCTGTGTCAGCCATATTTCATCCAATAAGTGGCTGTAACTGCTACATTAGCTGCGCATATATCGAAAGAACTGAACTCTTGAATCTTTGTTGATGTGTATGTGTGTGGTGTGCGTGCGTGTGTGTGTGCGTGCGTGCATGTGTGTGTGTGTGTGAAAGAAAGAGGGAGGATCAGGCATATTGTGTGTGGTTAATAGGTTTAGAGCTCCTCAATACTTGGCTGTATTGTTTCACGGTTGTCTTATAATCTCAGGAAGATATAAATTGTCAGACTGACAGGCTGAAGACTCAGACTTCCCATAGAAACTAAATTAGCTCATGACTGACAGACCTGTTCATGTGCTGCAGTCTGAAGCTCAGTTAAGAGAAGGGTGAGGTTCGTTTGGACTCTGAAATATGCATGCCTTCTCGACTCACCTCCTACGATCTCTCTCGGTTTCACCCTCATTCTCTTCCTCACACACACACAGGAGGAAAACAAACGTCAATTAGGCAGTGCAGTGAAGTTGTGCAGACTGAGCTCTCCCCTGGGATCCATCTCATGCACACAGACATGCCTCTGAACCCTGTGTTTTTAGTGAGGGTGTCCGTGTGCATGATTCTGTATACACTCTGTGTGTTTTCATGGGTGTAAAACCTGGGGAAGAGGTAATCAGTCTTATCTGGATAAAAGTTTTCCTTGTCACTGCATATACAGAGAAAACCCAGCAAAATATTAGAAAAGAACACTGCACTTTTTCAACTAAAAACCCAATATAATGTGCATTTAACAACTAGCGTTGTTAAATTATGTTTATATGTCTATATGTCTATAATTAAAACAAAATTTTATCAGGAAAATGCCCTAGAGTGCACTTGGTCCTGTAGGCTGATCACCCCTGAGGTCTGAAAAATCAGTTGTTAACATATCGCATTTACTAAATATGCCTCATGTAAAGCTGTTCTGCTCTGTCCTGCCAAAATAAATGCTCATTAATTTCTTGCAGCATCGGAGGTGCACAGTTTAAAGAGTTCAGACAAATATACAGGACACCTACCCTGCATGAAAACAGACGTGAGCACATCAGCTCGAGCTTCGGCGCTCACAAAAACCTACATTTTGAGCTGTAAGTTTCTTCTATTTAAGGCATACACTTCGAAACGTTCATTGTATCCCTGTTAAGCACTGGCAGCTCATTACAAACTCATGCTGTGAAACCAGACATTGTGTAAGCAAGGAGTTTAATTTAAATTCTAGAGGAGATCTCAGTTATGTCAGGCTGAATTTGAGGTTCATTTGAAAAAATGATATAGGCCTCTGTATGAAGTCTTGGGTCTCAATGAGTGTAAGCAACACAGATCTAAAACAAGTTCAAATGATATGGAAAAAGATGAGATTTCTGACCTAAAAGCTATTACAGAGGAGAAAGGGGGACCAACTGTATTTTTATATGCTATTAAAGCATCTTGTTTTTTACTCTGTAGTCTCTACAACACTGAAATGTATTACTATATAAGCAACAATTAAAGTGTTGGTTGCAAATTATTATTAGTTAGTATTTATTAATTGTACATTAAATTTCCTTAATCAGCACTGTGTCCTGCCCTTTAATCAACTAACAACTGTTATCATATTTTGATTTAAAAGTTAATAAACTGTAATTGGTGCATTGAAACCCTGTACATGACTTCACATTTTTTTCAACCAAGTCCTGCTCACTTCAAACCAGTGAGAAGGGCACAAACTTTAAACTAAAAATATAAAAAATAATACAGGATTCTTATGTCAAACAACCAAAAACAAGCATAAAATTGTTTTTCAGGTAAGTCTGGCTAGAGTTCAATATGATGTATTTTGGAAATACTGACCACATGTTTGCAGACCCAACCAGGCATTTAAGACCTGACTTTATAACAATTTAGCAAATAAGTTTCTTTTTGTCAAACACCTACCAGCAAGGTGAAACGTGAGCTGCAAATCTGGTTTGACACCGTCATCTTGTTTTTATGGAGACCTCCAAACTCTTCCTGCCCAACAACAGACGGACGGAGAGAGCCACAAAACACACACACCCCAGCACACAGTACCAGCAGCCCATCAGGCAAACCTGCCAGAGAAGGTTGATGGAAAAATATATTCCACACAGACGACATGATAACAGAATCATTTCACACTTCAGTGATCCTCTGCAAGTCCTCTTTGTGTGTGAGCTTGTGTGTGTGTGTGTATGTCTATGTGTGTTAGCTTTAGCATGCATCTATTAGTGTGCTGGCAGGTTGTATGTACTGTATGTGTCTTGAGAGACTCTGCTTCACACAAATTTCCATATGATGAGCCCTGAGGCCATCTTGACAGCAGAAGAGAACACAGAATGGAAAAATGAGCGGAGAGACACATCGCAGTCCTTCAGAACATCACATTGTGGAATGTGAAGCATGTATTTCTGTGATGGAACACCACTGAACATACTGTTCCCACTGTAGCATCATTAACAGGGATCGTCATTAACAAAATGAAGCAACATCCCGCTGTCATAATGACTTCATCTGTGTGGCATCATGTATGCAGTTTGTGCAGTCCTCATTCACTTTAAATGTGTATGTATATGTGGCACATTGATGCTTATTTTACTGTGTCCTCAGGCTCACATGTGTGTATGAAGCATCTGTGCAGATCTGTCAGTGTGATGTGGTCTATGACCATCCATCCTCACGCCTCACAGCCTCTGGCAGGCTGAAGGCTAATAATAAATGCAAATTACAATCAGAGGAGCAGATCCGAGCTGAGAAGATAATTGCTCCATTATGGCTGTAATTGTGTGTGTGTGTGTGTGTGTGTGTGTGTGTGTGTGTGTGTGTGTGTGTCAGATGGGAGGTACCAAATGCCACATGCTGACGTCAAAAACAGACAGCACAATGGGACAAGTCAGGTGCTCCCAGTTCAACTATTGATTTACTTGCTGGACAAAATTCTACTTTCCAGTGTGAGGGCCATGTAAGGCTAACAAAAGTGTGTGATGTAATTGTGAGCCACAAATCAAAACAAAGAAAAATCACAATTACCAGCTGCTCCTTAATTAGTGAGATTTTTAGGTACTGGTGACTTTACGGGTCCAGGACATCACAAGGCTTCACAGTTTTATCTTTCTTTCCTTCATATTACATTTTCTGGCGTGCATATGCACACTGCACACACACGCACACACACACACCTACACACACACACACACACACACACACACACACACACACACACACGCACACACCCGCCCACCCACACACACAGAGTGACACATTTACTGTTTACTGTATTAGTTCTATTAAATCACTCACTTGTTGTGTCCTTGTAACATGTGTGAAAGGGTTTTACTGCCAATGTTCATATCATTACACATGCTTTTCCTTTAATGTGAAATCTGTTTAAGAGGTTGAAACCAGCTTCTGTGTGTATGTGTGTGTGTGTGTGTGTCTGATCATCATAATCATAATCATCATCTTCGACTTCGTAAGCATTTCTTCACTTGTGCTTTTCATTTCTCTGCAGCAAAGCTTACTGACGGAGTCGACCCATCTGTCTCTCTTTCAGCCCATTCATCATATCCTCACTCATCAACTCTGTATTTCTTCATTTTCTTTGCTCACTCCATCTCTGTCTCACCCTCACTCATCACCCATTTCATTTTTTTTTTAAATTCCCCCTCTTTCTTCCGTTCCATCCATCTGCCTCCCACTTTCAACTATCCGGTCTTTTCCTCGCTTCATTTTCTGCCTCTGTCATTTCTGCTGGCTGTCCATCCATAGAGGAAAATATTTCCATGAAATAGCTCCACTCACTTTATGAGGGGAACCGATTGCCAGAATAAATTTTAAAAAATGTCAAAAAAGTTAAGTCTTGCATTCAGAAAATCAAAGCCAGTTGGATGTCCAAGCCAAGGAGCTCTGTGTGGGAAGTTAAATAGCTTTGAAAATGATCATAATAAAAAGCTATTAGCCATAAAAAGATACAGAAAAAAATCACACCATCCAAAAATATGAGAAAGCTCAGCAAAATCTGGTTAAAGGGTGAGAAGGTCAACAATGGTACATCAGGATACTTCGTAAAGCAGATCAACATGGCTGGTGTTCAAATTTAAGGGGATTTCTTATTCCAATTTTAACCAAATTAGCATGTCTACGAGGGGGTTTAAATGTAGTTAAACCCACTGAAATACACTGAAAATTAAACTTGCATCAACTTAAAAAAAACAAAGCTGATCAATCACACAAAATATTGAAATTGACTCAAGGTAAATAATTTATGTGTCTTATTCAGTATGATATGAAAACATTAGTTAAGCAAGAAACATAGATTTGAATGCTTATTTTAAATGAAAAATTTCAAGTGTTTATTTTTCTGAGGGGAAACATCATGATGACAGCTAATCCTAACTTTTGTTCAAGTCGGGTGGATGTAGGAGCCAGACTTCCCTGACTCCAGTCATGACTGCACAGACTTCAGAATGACGTCACCTGTGCAGGTAAGCAAAATCTGAACTAGGAATACTTCGTCTTCTTTTTTGTACATTTGGTGGAGGTGAAGACGGGTTGTTCATCTGTATTTATGTCCATGGTCTCGGTCAATTCCTGGGAAAGTAATTCTGACTCTTCAGGTGCTAAAAGCTCCACTTTGTTTTCCAGCTAGTTGCTAACTTTAATGGTTGGCTTTCTGATCCTTGACGGGTAACTCACAGTCTGTTCGTCAGAGGCAGACAATGAGCCAGAAGAGGCTTAAAGGCTCTGTGGAGCTGCAGAGGCGGGTGGTTATATCAGTATTGTTGCATCACCCTGAACCCCTTTCAAATTATTTTATCCACTTTTCACATAAGAATAACTGATGGCGCATCTTAACAGAGAAACAACATGCTATATTAACATGTTTACATTGTGTGAAGGCCATCACTCAGAAGTAACTGTAGACTGACAGGGGAGACGACGCTGTGGCACCTGAAGAGGAACAAGTTCTTCATCCTTTCTCTCTCCTCCATCCATGATGCAGTTGAATGATGAGGTAATATGACTGACAGCTGAGACGACCATTCAAAGGAGACAGAGAGGGCCTGAGCGGCGGCAACAGCTGCATCTCTCAGTGCGTCATGTGGTGCTGTGGGTGGCGGCGGTGGTGGTGAGGGCGGGGGGAATTATAAAGATTTATTCCTCGGGCGCTCCGGCAGCACTGGCATGATTATGATACCATAACACAAGGTGCCATAAAGAAAATGCTGTCAGCTAAATGAAGAGCAGAGCGCTGAAATGTGCTCGCCATTATGTGATCAATCACACCTGTCAGGCTCGCAGCCCTCGATCAAGAAAGCTGTCACTGTCAGCTGTCGCCTGTTTCTCCCTTGTTTCTTGCTTTCTTTCATTTTTTGTATGTTCTTCGTCCGTCGTTATGTGTGTGAGTGTGTTTCTGGGTCATTTCGCCCTCTTTTCCCAGGCGGCCACAAGTCTCCCACCTACAATACCTCATGTGAGCGCTGATAAGAGGTGAGGAATTACCAAACATGTTGGCCACATGCTGGCTGAGATCACACACAGGGCCCCCCTCTAATATTTCACAGGAAGGAAGAAAGGGATGCATACATCATTCTGACAGAGGCAGAATGGAGAGAGACATCCCTCTGTTATCTCCACACGCACACACGCACTGTCAGAGATTTATAGTACAAGGCTTTAATGGAGCCCTCACACACCCCTCTCTCTCTTTATTTGTATATACCTCTCTCTCTCCTCTCACACAGACACACAAACACACATCCATCCATCGGCCTCCTCTTCCTCTATTTTCCTCCTCTTCTCAGTCTTTCCTCTATCTGCTGTCCATCTAACATCTCCTCTTTACTTCTCATTTTCTTTCTCCATTATCACTTTTCTTGCTCCTCCTCCTCTCTCCCGAGACAGCTCCTAGTGTCTCCTCCTTTGCACAGTTTATTGAAAGTACAGTAAAAATAAAGATGTCAGAGTCGGGTTAAGATCAAAGTAAGGAAAGAGATTTTCCATCATCCTGGGTGTGGAAAGGAGTCTAGATGATGTCGGGAGAAGAGGAGGGAAAACATACTCCCACTGTAATACCAATGTGTTTTAATAAATAGCTTAATGTTCCCAATAAACACCATGCTGACAGCCATACATGACTCTAATGGGCAGTGGTTAAACCTTAAACACAGACCATTTACCCATGTGATTTATGGGGCAACGCTTGCAGCCAGTAGGGGAGGCTGATCTCCTGATTATCTGCTATAAAATGTTTGTTGCGAGGCTCACATCATGCATACATGAACTGTCTCTGGTTTATAGACACACCAAAGAGAATGTCATCAACTGTGTAGCAATTTAAAGAGTTTAGATCTAAGATAAAATGTTGAAACAGTGGTTTCAAGATTATACACAGGCCTGTGTACAGAAATAGGCCCAATATTTCTTACAGCAGACACACACTCGTGCTCTCAGACCTAAAAGAGCCCAACCTTAGAACTGAGGAATATTTTTCCAGTACAAAATGAAAAGTAGTTTAGATAGGTCAGTTCTCCCTGATCTTTAAGCTCTGGCCTCCACAGGGAGGTCAAGTTACGTTGCAAATATGCACAAGAGTGTCTGTTCTTTTGACTAAAGACACTTCAGCAGTTGTATGTCTAATTAAGAGGATTTAGTCATCATTCCAGACATGATTTAAACAGTATTTTTTAAAAATATTTTTCAATCAGAACACCACAAGTGAACATAAAAAGGACTCCACTTTAAGGCACTTTGCAGTGTTGGTATATAGACAGGTAAAACAGATTTAATCCAGCAAAGTCTCCACTATCAATGCTGCATTTTCATTCAGAATAAGCAGATATTTTCAAAAATCAAGTCGAAGTTGATTAAACAAAACATTCAATCATCCGTCTTTGTAATTTTTTTCAGTTGTTAAAAAAGATTAGGAACACATTTTACTTGTGTCAGAAATATTTATGGTAGCCTGGTCATAAACATTCTTAAGTTAAAGCTGAACAGTACACTTTAATAAGTTTCTTAAAAGATTTGTGATGGAAGCCTCTGTTACATCAACATGACACTGAAAAGAACCAAATTATGTTGTAAGTGAAACACCTGTCACCTGTGAGGGTTAATAATTGATGTTAGGCCTTTAGGTGACATTTTTTTAATTGTTGTTTTTAGATTGTGGATTACTGTTCTTATAATGAAATTTATTGCACTTGTTGAAAAATGATTATAAACTCATATAACATAATTACTGACAATATTATTAAATGCACATGAATATACTGGTTACAGTCAGGTTTTAGAGTATCCAGGTTGTGTATTCGGCACATACACAACTTATT
>JAPZDY010000004.1:5386062-5406272 GCA_029783645.1 Ctenochaetus hawaiiensis | reverse complement strand
CGATCTACAAACTGGAGGTGAGAATATTATAAGAAAACTTGTCTAATGAAAGCAGTGTCAGCTGGGTTATGAAACAAGTAAGATCACCCAAGTTTTGGTGCTTGACTTATTCTAGAAACTTAGCAGGATATACCAACATAGTATTCCTGACCTTGAAAATAAAAGTCTTCCACAATGCCAAAAAAGGTCACTTAAAGGCTTTTTTTTGGTTGTTTTTGAATTAGAATTTGTTGAAGAGCTTTCAGCTGTTATGCAAAGTCCTCTTTATAGGACGGATGTCTTGCAGATGGAACTGTTGTCATGCAAAAACAGATTTAATCTTTAGATCTTTAATTACCGGACCGGATTATGTGGATGAAAGTTATGCAAAATATTAGATTATATTGTTAAAAAAGGATAAATTTGTCATTGTTGTTTATGTGAAATAAAAACATTCCTTTAAACAAGGTAAAAAAAAAATAAAATGTAGAAGCACAGTAAATACAGATACTTCCAAACATGCCTTTGCTTTCACAGTCATATCATCTAAACCCATCCGAACATTTCTAGCAATTTTCGGACCAACGTCTACATTCTTTTGCAAGAATGGTGTTCATCCCTGCAGTACATATTGAGGTGATGGAACCCAGCATAACTTCATGTCCAGGCTCCCTTTTCTTAAATCATACAAAAAAACTCGTAAATTGATGATTGTTTTCTGTTTAAAGTTTGCTTCTGCATTGCACATAGCTTCTACACTACACTGTCTGTGCTTGATGTATTTAAGAAGTTCTCATTAAGTCTCCGAGCTCCAAATCATCCGTGATTTTAGAGAAAAATGTCACAAACACTGTGACGACTCACCGTGTCTGTGTGTCAGTGCAGATAAGCAGCTACCTGCCTGACGTGTTAGTGTGCCTCTCAGACACTCTTTAATAATGAAGAAGTAGAGAGCGTATTCTTGAGGAACATTTTATGCAGAATTCACAGTCTTACTGCTAAATTATGTGTTTATTTGTGCCACTTTCACAATTTACTTGCAGTCAAGAAGAAATTTTCATACTGAGTGGCTTAATAGGTTCGACCATGAGATCAGCTCACCGTGGCAAATTAGCCAAGTAGGCCAGGCACTGTAGGGGTTCACGAATCAATAATACACACACACACACACACACACACACACACACACACACACACACACAGTGTACACGCACTGAAGGAAAAAGCGAGATAGTCACAGTGTAACCCTTCTCCTATCTCAACCAAATAAGAGTCACATGTCTTCTGAAGGCATGAGGCTTTATATCACACAGTAATTTGCTGAGGGAACAATCGCGTCTCTGTTGCTGCAGACTGTCAGAGGTAAGAAGCCAATCACATCTCTCCTCCTCTCTCTCCCATCTAAAAGACACACACTTTGCTCCACAGGTGCAGTCTGACACAATCGTTGGCAGTGTGGCAGGAAACTCACATTTCAAAAAACATGCCAAAGTGTGATCACAGCAAACTGTCTTTTGATCTCGTCCCAGATAACCTCCTTCTTCCATCTTGTGTGTTATGTAGATATTTCTGAGTAAATACCAGCAGTAGCGCAAAACTAAACAACCTAACAAACAGTCTGACAACTGAAGAAAAGTTCAGATTTGTGTCGATAAATTGAAGTATTAAGAATTAATCTTTTCCAGCTCTTGGAAAATCATTATCCATAAAGGCTGGTAAGACAAAAGCTTCCTCCCTCAGGGCTGTATAGCCTTGAAAAACCTCCATTCATTTAGGCACACAGAAACACACACAAACTTTGACAGCAATTGAATTTATTGAAGCTATGTTCAAACGAGGTCACAACACCCACTAGAGTCACACAATTGTTCAAATGTCCGCTTCGAGCTTAGCTGTTTGCTTCAGCTCACACAGAGGGCCCAGTGTATTTTTTTAAAGACGTTAAGTTCTTGCACTTTCACTGTTAAGACACACACACAAAGATCAATCTGTTAGCACCCTATGTGTGATGTTAACAGTTAAAAGGGCTGCAAAAGCCAAGTTAAAGCTTATCTTAGCTATTTGATAAACAGAAAATCCCCTGCTTGTGTGTTAGGATGTTTGACAGATAAAAATCTGAGATTAAAACAAATCTCAAATGAGCTACATTCAGTATGTCATAAATTAAAAAATCCAATTGCACTCAAAGAAACCAGAAACTTCCAGCACAAAGCAGCCATGTCAGTACAGAGAGTAAGGACTTCTACACACTAGACGATTTCAGGCCTGATTCTGGGCCCAATTTGAACCCCTCAGCCATTGGGGGGGCACAGCCTGACCCATGTGTGTGGTCTCGTGGTCTGGATGAATCGTCTTCAATGTGGTTTCGTAGGACTATAATGTAAAAAAAAATGATTGAAACTGTTCTCATGTCTGTGGCTTCCCACCATTTTAAAAAATGCTCAAGTTTTGATGATTGTTGATTGTGTAGAGGACCTAACCAAAGTCCAAAGTCAAAACCAAAGTAAGCAAAATTAGCATTAGTACAACCGCTGATGCTGTGTCAACCACCGCCAGTTATGTGCTAACAAGCTAAAAACAACACAACAAAATTAAAGCTACACTTATCATTCTGAAATGTCTGCTGGTCCCTGATTATGATTCCTAACAGACCTCTTATCTGAGTCTGGGTTTGACTGAGACACAAACATGTAAACCTTGCAAATGCTTAATTTAATGCTAATTTTAACCACATTCTAAACCCTTTGCTATGTTAACCAGTTAATCTTAACGTGTGTCTGTCAGTCATTCAGTGCTGGCTACCCAGCATACACTGTGTTTAAATAAACCAAGTTTCTGAGAACAATTGCTGCTAGAGACAACACTGATGAGAGCTTTGGGACTGTTTTAAAGTTGTTAAAGTTGTTTGCTAGGAAAAAAACGAAACCAGAAAAAACAAAGAAAAAGGAGTCTAAAGATGCTAAAAGTCTCTGAAGCACTGAAAGGGGCTGCAGAGACAGGTAGTTTTTGTGCATAAAGCACTCCAATCAACCCTTTTTACATAACTTGGTCAAAAATGGTCATCTGATCCATTATTTATTAAAAATATAGTGACTAAAGCAGGTTTAAATAAGCATTATCTAAGAAAACTACCAATCCAAAATTAAATATTTGAAGCTAGAAATGTATTTAATTAAAGGGATAAAATTATCATACATTATAGCAACTAGGATTTTATCCAGTTCATACTTCCACATGATCTCTCACATGCCAACATGTACAGCAGTGTGTGTACAGGTTCATATCTGTATATTTCAGTTTCCTTTTCATTTAGTTTCCTTTTCAAAAATCTAAAAAATGTGCCACAAAGATCAGTGCTAATGGCTGTAATGTACAGGAAAAAATAAAAACAACATTGCAGGAAAGAGGTCATGCATTCAGAGGAAAGGATCCCATAGGGCATGTCATTACATGGTAAAGGTCAGCATTTATTTTCTGTCTTTCCCTTTTCACTACTGTTTTGCATCCAGCACACAAAGGAACATACATGCATAGGCCATTAAACTAATATTGATGAAACTCCTTCCCTGCACTGCTGTGTCTCTTCTTTTCACCATCTTGCCTGTAAACATTTTCTATTTAGCAATAAACACAAAGCAGAGTTGAGGCTGATGAGAATTTAATTGGTTTTTGCAGCTATTTGATCATGAACCAAAGTAGTGAACCAAGGGAGATTTTGACCTGATAAAGGCACAAGATGACAAATATAAGGGATTATCATGGTTAAAACAGTTTATCCTGAGGGAGACATAATGTTTGTAAGAAAGGTCTTTGTTACATATCCAATAGTTGTTGAGACATTTCACTTAAAAGCACAAATGTCAACCTTATGATGAGTCAGGGGATCACCAACGTCATAAATCCATAATTTAACAGTCAGTGTTTGCAAATGCAATGATGAGTCAGGGGATCACCAACGTCATAAATCCATAATTTAACAGTCAGTGTTCGCAAATGCAAAATTTGTTGTGACTACCCAGAGTTCACCGCTCTGTCACTACACACTAATCTTACTGATGTACCAAGTCCTCTGAGCAGGGTCCAGAAAGTAATATATCTAGAACTACTAAATGTGAGCGGTGTCTGCAGCTGCCTGTGTTTGCATCCATTTGAGAGCTTCCAGGCCCTTAGGCTTCATCCTCTGAGAACCACGAGTGTCCGTTCAAAAGTTTGTGCCATTACGTCAGCTAGATTTGAAGATATTTCACACGATCAAGGAAAAGTTCAAGCTGCTGCACTAGAACTAATGTAAGTCATGGGATCACTAAAGGAAACAGGTCACTCAACAGTTGTTGGGATATGTAGGTCTGGATTTAAATGGTGGACCAGCTTTACCTATGGTTATACCATGAGCAAGCTAAAAATACATCTTGTAGCCTCTCTTGCACTTTTTCTTGAACTGCAAAGCAAGAAATGTGTCTAGGCATGCAGCTACACATATTGAATTAATGCTGCTATCCCACAACAAGCCGCTTGTCTTGGATTGGTAGACCAGACAGCTCTGACCATGACCATGAAACAACTCAGTGCATTTCCATCTTATCTGAGACATCTCACACTTGTAGTCATTTCCATGAATAGTCAGCCTGTCCTGTACACCCACTGTATCCCCAAATGCTACTAATGTAACATTTGATCTGTCTCTGACTTACAGTGAGCACACAAAGTAATGATAGGGACACATGCAAATCTGATTAGATCAACAAGATAAAAGCAATTTCCTGCTAATTTCTCCATTTCAAGTTAAATCCATCCCAAGGGAGGAAATGCAGAAAAACAAAACAACACTGGTTAGAGACAGAGTTTTGAAACAGCTGAAATGCAGCTGCTTTTGCACAAGCAAATGAATATCAGAAGGACGTTGTTGATACTTTATGCATTCAGCTTATTAAAGTCCACCAAAAGGAACGCAGAAAGTGTGGTTTGTA
Organism: Ctenochaetus hawaiiensis; assembly: GCA_029783645.1. Classification (NCBI taxonomy): domain Eukaryota; kingdom Metazoa; phylum Chordata; class Actinopteri; order Acanthuriformes; family Acanthuridae; genus Ctenochaetus; species Ctenochaetus hawaiiensis. Next base: position 5,401,326 of record JAPZDY010000004.1, on the reverse strand, counting down.
TTTCATCTGTCCCCCAAGATAACCATCTGTGTACAATCTCACTATCTCTGCTTCTCAACCAGACCTTGAAAACAGCATCAACAGATGTGTTTGTGTGTCTCTGTCTGTCTGTCTGTCTGTTTGTTTTTGAGTGTGTATCTGTTTTGTGTGTGTATATAAATACTGCTCAGCTCATTTGGTCAGTCAGTCAGTTCTCTTCTGTCCCAACAGCTGGGAGACCAATTGTAATTATTATTATTTGTTTTTTGTAGAATCTAGCTTGAAATATTGCAACCACCAACGTGCTGTTTGCCACCAAATTTAGGTCAAATATTCATTAATGACTGTCATAACTTTAATGATTAGTGATATCATCAGGTCAAATTTTTATTTTTAAAATATCACAGAATATCCCAAACCAGATGACTGAACAAATTTTTAAAAATAATGAAAAAATAAACATAATTTTATTTTCATCTGCCTTAGCTGTACTTCGCATTCAGCGCTAGTCAGATAATGTTAGCATGCAAACATGCTTAAAATATGATGGTTAACATGTAAACATGATGTAATCATCAGCTGATAGCTTTCTACTTGTGTACATGTTAGCATGCAGGCATTAGCATTTAGCTGTCAGTACAAACGTGCCTAACTTACAGAGCTGCTAGCATGGCTGTTTCTTGGTCTTGTTCGCTTGAGAGATAACACTTTGGTTACGATGACTCTTCCTTTCATAATTAGGCTGACATTTTTTGTTTAATTAATGTGCTTGTTTTCATTCAAAAGCAAAAGCAAATAACAAACTAACCACTGTATGCTTTAATGATTGAAACACCCCAAATATTTGACAGGTGAACAGAATGGCTTAGTTATGACATGGGGAGAAACTCGACAGTGAAAAAACTAGCAAATGTGTTTTGTTTTTGTTTGTTCTTATGCCAGCCTAGACGATGGCCTGATGACTGACTGTGCAGAACATGTGAAAGACAGAGTTAGAGAGAAAGAGAGAGAGTCTCCTTGTTGACATATTGCATGCACTAAGCTGCTCAATCACTGCTTAGACCATGTGAAGACTATCATGCGTTCAGTGACACGGCTAGGGGGAATGAATAGTGGAATAATTATTTTTGGACCGGTTTAATTACTGTGAGGGTTTTAGTAAAGGACAAGAGACAGAGAGGAGGATAGAGGGAGAAATTGAATTAGAAAAAGTCACATTCCCTCATAGTGAATCCTTTATAACTCTCTTTCTTGCACAATTTCAATTTCAGAAGACATGTTGACACTGAAGCAAACTTGCTTTTCCACTGCTTTTTTTCCCCACCAGATGAAATCACATACTGTCTTCTCAAAAGAGAGGCAAAGTTTCGGTGGTGATCCTGACCACGCCCAGAGTGAAAGTGTGTCTTGTATCGATTCACACACTGGTGATGCTGTTTTTTTCTTGGCTTGCGTGAGACCCCATACAACTATAAAGTAAGAAGTCTGTCTGCCTTCTGTATGTATGTTCTTCGCATATAAAAGTTGATCCGATCTGCTTTACACTGAAAGAATGTACTTCTAAGGAACCAGTGTTGTACAGCAACAAATTGTACAGCAGCAGATTGCACTGTTTGGACATTTGACACATCAGTATCAATAAACTTTGAATAATCAAGCAGACAGTGCTCTGTGCAGCAGTGGAGCCCTGCAGACTCAGTTGAGCATGTTTTCACTTACAGGCAGTTGTCAGAGTTTATGAAATATAAAAAGAGAAACATGGCTCTGCACCTGCAAGTTAAACAAGAGGTGATGACTACTTAATAGCCTGAGCCATGAAGAGAGAGGATAAGATCTACAGTTTTAGACGTTCACATGTGGGGCATGAGAACCAGCCTGGTGTCCTTCCCAGGACTTCAAGTAGTCACACTTTATTAAATACTTTGGCATTCCATACGGACACAGAAGGTGCCTTTTAGCTTCTATATGAGATGCATTCAGCTCTCAGCAAACTCCAATGTAAATGCATCCATATCACTTTTAAATGCTCATAGCAAATGCTTCACCCTACATTGTAAAATGGGCGAAGATTCCCAAGAAGGGTGGAGGTCCAAGGTAAAGTGATAGGTTTCATCAATACAAAGGAAATGCTGGAAGTGTAAAACCATAAATCTTTTTCACTTAGACAGTATTTTTTTTTTCTGAACCTAACCAAGTAGTTTGTCACCTAAACCTAACCAAACTGACACTGGATCAAAACATTAACTAGGTGTTTGGAAAGGCTTTGCATGCCAGACACAGACGCTCAAGAGCTCCTTGTGTTCCACATCGGACACCAAATGATGTGACGAAAGCAGCAATATTTGACGACATGGGATGAGAACGTTGTTGTTAAAGCCGTACCGAGAGGATTACGGTTAGTCCTCTTTTTCAACAGTGCTGGTTATACCTGACAAGACATCAGCAAACATGAGTTAAAATGTCTATGTTTTGATAACCCTACCTAAACGTTAGCTTAATGTTATTGAGCTAACATTAGCGTGCTACCTTTAATGAATCATGTCAGCCTTTCATTTGTAATCTCCTGGGTTATCTGACTTACTTCAGTGTGATTTCTCCCGCAAATTCCTAAAATGTAAGTCTATAACTAATATATTGATTAAATAACTTAGGCATGGCTCATGTTTTGGGAGCACCTTAAAAAAATGCAAAACTGATGGCTGACTGGTATTATTGCATTGTTAAAGCATAGACAGCAAACAAAAATGTATAAATATGAACGAAAATTTTAAAAAGGTGGTTCATGTGTGTGTCTAAAACGTTGGGTCTGCTGTGTTTAGAAGTGCGGGGGCTCTCTTACTCTGCAGGTCAGAGATATTTAGAAAGCTGTGAGGAGCCTCACCAGAGGCCAAGCCTGTTCAGAACAGGAATGGTTTGAACATTTGTGCACTAGTGTCAAACAGCAGCTTTCCAGGGAGGGAGGAAAGAAACACAGACAGTAAAGATTAATCTCTCCTTTCAGAAGGGGAGGGAGTGAAGAAGAAATAATATACGTATACGGGAGGCAGGCAGCGTGATATGTTTATGGTGAGAAAATCCCTGGGATGGTTGAAGAAATGCATGGAGTGCAGGAGTTCATGTGTGAAGGAGAAATCTAAGAGGGAAAGAAGGAGAACCACCGTGGAAAGAGTTTTAATCACTGAGGACAGGTTCTGTTTAGTCGATCACATGGATATTTAACATCCATTAAAGCACATACAGTATGCACAAGCATGCACAACATACATCATGTGAGAGATGATAACATGTTAACATAGTTTAATAGTGTTTATCATCATTATCTGAGTCTGAACGTGTGTGTTTGTGCGTGCATCTGTGCATCCGTTGCATGTGTGTGTACTCACAGCGCCAGTGGATGCCAACCAGCAGCAGTATCCTTTCATGTGGTACATTTCAGCTTGGCACCCTAATATCGACAAGAAAACAATATACATGTATCCAAGCAACAGCACAGTAAGTCAGATACGGTACATCTCAGACTCCTTTGAAAAACTTGTCAGTCGTGTATTGTCTCTATGTGTCGCTCGTAAAAAAATCAGCAGGTTTTCGCCCTATTAGTTGTGTGTTTTCTGTTACTCATGCATATTTGCTCTTTTGATAAATTGGGGAAGACCTTTAGACTGCAGACACACAGAAGAGTGTATTGTGTTGATGTCAAGAAGGGCTCAGTGTTAATGGACCATTATCACAGGAGGACATCCAGACAGAAATGGAAGAAAAGAGAGAGAAAATAAGACGGCCTCAGGGGGAATAAATACACACACACACACACACACACACACACACACACACACACACACACACACACACACACACACATAACATGCAGCTACAATAGCATATGTGCTCGAGAGCACACGCAGTGCTGCATCCTGGGTGCAGGGGTTGCCTGAGGGCTTCAGTTTAGTCATTTCATTGGTGCCTAATGTTGAACGCACAACCTCTTTTTTTGTCTCTAAACAGAAGGGAAAATCAAACCTTGGAGATAGTTAAGGGGGTAAACGACAAAAATGGAGCCTGTAGAAAAGACAGAGGAAGGAAGAATGGGGACAGAAAGGGTGGAGAGATAAAATGGGAATGTGAGAGGCAGAACAGAGGGAATAAAGAGGGACAGGATACATTTTACAACAGGCTGATCTGTGTTACAATGCTTCTTTGTAATGACAACTGAACAGTTGGAATGCTGGAGCAGATAAACAAATTATTTTTCACATTGTGAGATTTGGCCTTGGTTTAACAAATGCCACAAAATCCAGTAGATAGTAGTTAAGTTCCAGATAGGTTTTTGTGAGAAAGCATGACCAACTGTAGAAATACAATGACTCCTTATCACACTTAACATTTTCGGGAACCAGTAATCTTGTAGGGTAACTGATACATGTAGCTGCCCAAACGTCACATAGAAAACAGTCATTTTGGAGCATCCAGGTCAGAGGTTTCACGGTGGAACCAGCGCAGTTGTAATATTGTACACATCAAGCAAGTAACTATCATCTTCATCACATGTCAGAGTGGATGTCCGCCAGAGATATTGGGAAAATTTTGAATGCTATGCTTTGTGAGAACAGAAATAGAAAGTAAATACACAGCTAAAATAATAAGCCAGGCTGGACCCAACCATTTTTGACATCATTCTAATAGTTTTGGACATATTTTCAAACATCTATAGCAGTTGCACTTGCAGATTTGCATATCAAAGGAGAGTGAACCTTTGGCCTTGATGAATGTCTGCTCTCTCTGAGTACTTGTCTATGTATGTGATGTTTTTATTTTGTAATTGTTTTATTCAGTTTGTAGTTCGTGGTTGTCAGGCCTTATTTGTGTTGTTTGGTGTGCTGGTTGTCTGACTATGAATTTTTCCTTGTTCACATTGTCTCTTGTGTGAAAAAGCTCTCAATCTCATGAAAAGTTTAAAAATATCACATCAAAATAATCATGTGGCCTAAAATATACAAAACTACCTCAAAAATCCTGTGTGACAAAGAAAAAAAATATTGCTGGTAAGTTTGTGATGAATAAAAGGAGTTTCCAAAGGACATCCGCTTTGTGTTCCATACGTGCTGCTAAAACAAAGATAAAGGCAGATGAAGGGTTAAACTTGAGGTAAATACTTGTCTTAAAGGGTAAATTCACAGTAAATCACACACAGAAAATTCTCTGGCTGCATGCAACATTTCTCTCTGATGTAAACATGTGCTCTGCCCTTGACACAGATGTTTAACACCTTGAGGTCATTTTCTTATAAAACTGTCCTTTATAATATTCAGAGACAGAATTATTGTTCAAATATGCCATTCCCTGAAGACTATTATGTACCTTTTATTTGCCAGAAAAACTTAACAAAAGAGGGCAAAAGCAGATTAAGTCACTACCTGATGCATTGAGAGACTGAATGTGGATTTAAAATAAGCTGTGATGTTTGTATAAAATTTAGATTTATCTGTGATTTACCATGAAGTCTACAATCAGAGGGAATCTGGGATAAATATTTTCATTAAAAGTTTCAATGGTTTTTTTTGTTAGAGACGGAAGCTTCTTTCTCAGTGGAACATCAGCATACAAGTACAATTAGTTAGAAGGATCAAGTGGAAATGAAAGTACAAAGGCAATTGAAGACCAGGGAGAACAAAGGATTGATAGAGTGAAGGAAAGGACTCAAGGAGATGCCTCTTTTATGGATCCAATAAAGTGGCAGCTAATCACTCTCTATTAACCCACCTCCCAGTTTACAAGGCTGCAGGGCAAAAGCTAGTCAGCCTGATCCGACTCCTGAGGACAAGGACACACAGAAGGCAAATGTATAACAACACACCGGTGGGCATAATTCAGCTGTAAAGTCAGTGCGTCCTGCCTCTAACAGAGCGGCTCTGAGGGCGTTTTGTGCGAACGCGAAGGTACCCTCTTGTTGACACTGAGGGGAATGAATCTCCTCTTGTTCAGAACAAATCAGTCCTTTGTCTATGTTGGATCTGGTATATCCAAAGATGATTTTCTGCTTTTAAAATGTAGAGATGGGGAGGGGGCTCCTCACTCATTAACCGGAGCAGGCGGAATAATCCTGTAAACAAAGACATGAGAGAAAGAAGTGGCCCTTCTTGCTCTAATTCAGTTTATTGGGACATCAGTCACTGTCACTCAATAGCAGTAAAGATCTTTTGGGATATAATAAATGAGTTTGAGTGACAGCTACGTATAATCACCCACAGGCTTCTTCAAAGTAAGTTAACTAGTGGAGTAACATAGTGTGTTTCAGCACTCACGAGATTACCGAGCAGTGTTTTGAGAGTTACTTGAAAAACAGAATTGATAAAATGATATATTACTCATTTTAAAGTGAATAAGATTATACTTTTTTACAGCAATTCTGAGTTCAGTTGTGGCCTTTTTAACAGCTTCAAAGCCTTAGTTGACATGTTACATCTTATGTATTTTAACATGAAAGAAAGTTGGAATAAGTGTAAAACAAGATGTTGTGGTTTAACCAGCAGTCAGTCTGAGGTTTGGAGGTTTTTTCTGGCTTAAAATTTGCCCCATTGACTGCTGGGAATTCCATGCATCACAAGATGTTTTTGTTGTAGTTTTTTATTCAATAATAGCAAACTTTTTAAAATCAAAAACTGTCCTTATCCTATTTTTATCAATGTATTTATCACCCTTGATTCACTCCAGATAATAGTTAATCATTTTTGACAAAATGTGTCCTTCTTCCCTGTCTCACAGTTATGTTACAGCTATTACAGTTACTTTATACCCAAACCATGATCTTCTCCCATCAAACCCATCAAAGTACTTTTCTTGCCTAAACTGAACAAAAGTGCAACAGAAAACTGAAAATGATGAAAAAAAAAATGTAAAAAATTAAATACACGAATAGGTCAACCAAGTTTAAAATAAGGAGTCAACAACATACCTGTAAGTGTCAGTCATGGGGAAAAGCAGCATCAATACAACCTCAGCTCCTTCAACAGGCTAAAAGATAATTACCAAGTCAGTCTGCCAGAGTCAAAGCTGACAGTGACTGTCCATGAAACTACTGATAAAAAGACTAACAAGTTGACTCGCAAATGGTGTAAATAACAGAGTAAAACTGGGATTAGTAACTGTGGTGTAATTACAGATTTCAAATTGTACTCCCTGTGCACTGCTGGTTATACAAGAATGCATTACTGCCCAACACGAAATAAAAAAAGGCATTTATGCCAAAAGCTACCAATCAACGCTCCGGGACATGTTAGTAAAAGCTGTCTTTGTGTGCCTAAAGTTTGAGGACATAATATTAGCAAAATATATTAAAAATAGCAATCAACACTAGAATTTTTGTTCTCATTGTTCCCTCTAGTGTCTTGTAAATGTTCCCTTTTAAATTGGAATTCGGTGTTTTTTTTTTTATTCATGTTAATGGTTCCCAAGAGGAGAAGCTTTTTTTTTTATTACAGTTACTGATTATGGAGGGATTTTGTTTGATGCTCTTTGCTTCGGGGCTTCTGAGCCAGAGGACCAACTCCCTGTTTACAAGGCTCGCCGACTGTTCCTCTCATCTTAGGCATGATATTGTGATAGCTTCGCCATCACATGGCATGTGGAACATTTCACAGTTTCTATCATGAGCATAGCTGCAAGCAGCATCAAATGGAAAAGAGAGCACACATGTTAAAATAGTGATAATACTGAATGATAATCAGGAGGGAAAGTCTGTGGTGAGTTGATCTAGATGTTCTTTAAAACTTGAAAACTTGAGTAATAAATATACTGACAGTGTGATACATAAGTGTATAAGTGGAAATGATTTACCTCAGCTGATAGTATGTAACACACATCTAAGAGGCTAAGTCAAGAAAGAAATACCATAACTTACATATGATGCTTACATAACACAAAAAAGTCTCAAGTGAACCTCAGATGTTTTCTGTTAGAGGTTATCACTCAGTTCTCTGAAACTTCTGGCATCCAACCTGATCCCATATCCAAAACAACTTTGAAAATAGTCATTAAACAAAAAGTTCTACGAAAAAAAACTCATCATGGTGAAAACTTTCTTGAGCTTTAAGCTGCTACTGTTTGTTTTATAGTGTTTTGCCCAACAGAGATGGTTATGTGGTTTTTACTTAACAATGTCTGATAAGGCAATTCTGATAACAAATACAACACACAGCCCTGCCCATGTGAATATCATAGTGTTTCCATTTTCATTTTATTGTTACATGATAACATCTAGTAGATATTATTTTTATTTTTAATATTTCTACTGATACATCATTGTGAAAGTACTGCAGCATTTCACTGTTGCAGATGGTCTATGTGGTGCTTATTTGATGAATAATGATCATCTCTAAATGCATTGCATTTTACGAAATGATTTCATGTTGCCATTGTATGCAAAATCTTAATTTTTACAATAACTAGTAAAAATAAACAGCTGAAAACAGGTAAAAGTAAGGCGTGCACTTTACCAAGGAAGGGCCCATAAACCAAGCAATAATGGGCCGTCTTCAAAATGTTCCGCCATTGCCTTTGTTGCCAACATGCCTCACACTGTGCAGTTTATGCTGAGATATTTAAATGAAAAGAAGGTATGTGAAGCTGTACCAAAGATCCCCTACAGTCCAAAATGATTTTTCCTTAAATGTGTTTTCTAATATAAAAAATCTTAACTGTAATGATTTGTATCTATGCACATTTTCTCACTAGAGAGGTGTTTTTTTCATTCCTCTGCTGAAGGGAGAGATGTCCAGAACAGAGCAATAGAGGACAGTACTCAGAATTTCTTAATAAGCAAGCAAGAAAAATGTGCCTCCATTCACCTTTAAGAGTATTTCTAACATTTTTTTGTTCAGTTGAACAAAATACTTATTATACCATGTACATTTGTGCCTGGAGAGGAACTATAAGTGTGACGTAGGAATGTTTATTTAGTTGTAAGTGAAGATTACAGTACCCTTCCTGTTCTCTGACCCCCCACTATAAATTTTCACACAGTCACTTTTTAAATAAATTAGTCGAAGTAGGATGGAGGACAATACTGAACAAGAGAAATAATCTTGTAACATGGAAACAGCTATAAGGACAAATGCAACACACTCACACACAGATGCACTGGGTCCTCCTCTTAAATCTGGCAGTAAAGAACAGTTTTAGTGAGTAGAACATTACCTTAAAGATAAGTATCTCCACTTTGTGAACTCTCCTGCTGAGGTGCACAGGCGGCAGACAAACGGTAGGAAAACACACCGAGTCTATCTATCAGAAGTTCCTAAGGCTCCCCTGAGATGGTGATCTATCAACACAGAAACACATCTGGAGCTTATGGCTGTCTGGCTCAAGTACAACTCTTCTCAGAAAATCTGAGCCTCACAGGGAGGATCAAACCTGGGCCATTACAGGTGTGGTCTAAACACTGCAAGAGACCTATGTGAGGTCAGTAATGTCCAGAAGTTAACATTTCAAGCAAATAAGAGACTCACCAAATGATGTTATCACTCCCTGTAAACTAAACTGCATTTTACATAGTGTCACTGAATCTGTATTTGATGAGAGTGGAAGGAGTGGAAGGACAACAGCAAACAACAAATAAGTTAGAGCATGTTTATCCTTGTCAAAGAGCCTGCCTCCACCCTGTGACCTCATCACAATGTATTCGTTCACATCTGGCCTCAGCATGCATCTCCAGATCCCTCTTAAGCAGTTACCTCTGCTCAGATCTCATTTCTCAGCTATATACAGATATCAGCTGTTGCAAAGATCGAATGAGTTGTTGTTTTTACTTGGCTGCCATCAGCTGAAACAGAGTGTGTTCACAAACATCTACTGCCTCACGTGGCGAATTAGAGAGTCCAATCAGGTAATTTGCATCACAGTGATCCGGTGATGCTTGGATTGGCTCTGACCATCAGCTTCCAAGCATACAGGGATTATTTTAATGACCTGCATCTTGCACTTACTTAACAGTTTTTTATCATGATTAAAGACGCTGCTTTTAGTCATTTAAATGTTTCCATGCACACAGTAATGTTACAGCTGCACATCTCACCGGACATTTAAGCAGCAAAACTAAAGTTCCATCAACTTACAAACTTGATGGGGCAGAGGAAATAGAATTTAAGTCTTAGCATCTAAAATACATTTTAGATAGCTTTGGTGGAGTGCAAGATTTATGAAGAGGACGGCTCATTTTCTTCCAACAATTTTACTGTGTGATCCTTGGCTGTGAGTGTGAATGTGACCTCTTTGATGTGGAAAAGATAACAGACCATATTTAACCTGACCAATCTTATCAGCGTGTCAAATCAGTGTGTCAGGAGATTTAAATAATCAGTTTAGTTATTATGCTGCTCTGCCTTGTACATAAATGCAAATAGTTTCTCTTGATTCTTCTGCTTCTTACGCCTCTTCATTTTTGGACTAAGTGTATTTTACAATTTCACAATCCTGATATGGCTGCTGGAACTCCACCCGGTAATAAAGTCAATACTTTCAAAACCTTTGATGTGACTTAGTTTTTTACAAAAATGATCAAAGGTCATTTTAGCAACCAACAGAGACAATCTGATAACATTTATCAACTTCATGCAGCATTTCCATGCAGGGTCAACAATCCCCTCTGGCCCAGCTATGCTGGTGTCTGAGAGCCCAAGGACACTGAGCACCTCTGAGGCAAGAGGCCATAGAGCTTTGGGTGCTGTGCCTCCTCAACACAAATAACATTTCTAATTAGAGATTACATGTTAATATATTATACAATTACATTTATTGCATTTTTCATTATTTAAATATTGTTTATGAGGTACAGCCTCATGATAAATTAGCATACACACTGCTGAAAGAAGTGGCAACAGGCCGTCATGGCCATCTCCGAAAAACTTCTGAGTGATCAGATCTTTAAGTGCACTGTGTGCTTTCACACCCGGACTCAGAGCTGACCAAATGTGGTCAGCACCAAGATGCATATTAATACCAGGCATAAACGGGGAAAAAAAAGAGTAAACAAGCATAAATTGTGTGAAGAGGGAGCTGGAAGAGGAGAGACCCCCACTTTGTGATGGGAAATTAAAAGTTTTATGGGAGACATGGTTCTGGGTGCTGACAATAGCACTGGTTTGAAATAGAAGCTAGCTGTCACCTTAACCATCGTCCCACATGTGAATTAAACCAGAGTATTTAGATTAACTTGTCCTGGGTTCTGAATGCTTTCTCATCTTAGGAGAACTCAGACAGTATGGATTAAATTTTAATTGTCAAACAAACACGGCACTAAAGGAAGTGGAACTGTGTTTAGCAACGTTACCAACTTGGCTCTAAATGGCATTGTTAGTCTTTCATCAGTCCACTACTTCAGTCTTGAGTTAAATTCTTGGAAAACACTGGTCTGGTTGTCGTGACAGACTGTACAGACCTGTGTGACTTTAAAAAGTTGCATCTTACTGACTTTGGTCCTTATACAGATATTCATGTCCCTTAAGAGAAAAGTGTAATGATTTAGACGTTCCATTAACATTTTATACAGTAGTATCAGCTCAAAGTTTCATGTAGTCCAGTATTTTGGATTTTACCAAAATGTGAGCATGCTAAGAATCCAAACAAAGACAGTGAGCATGGTTGACATTAAGCCTGCTAATCATAAGTACAGTTAGTATTCATTGCCATAGACCAGCTAACACAACTTTAGACCTTTGTAAATTGATTCAGGATGCACTGATTTTTACATCTAAAGCTTGATGTGATAAAGTACTTAAAACATCACTAGTTTTGTGTTTTAAAAATTTAATGAAGAATGTTTGGTAAAACATTCAAAACTAATTTGGAGATATTTTACCGTTATGACCAAATTAAGTAACATCCATTATTTTCATTTCAAACAGGTTCATTAAATGTTGATAATTATCAGCCAGTACTTCAACAAAAAGTTGACAAAAACTGCAGTTTCCTCTAGATCCTTCTAGATGGGAATTCTCAGTTCAGTGATTTACAGCTGAAATCAGTGAAAAAAAATTACTGAATAAAATGGCCCAATATCAAATACTGATTTCTTTCATTTTTGTCTCACTAAAGAAAACAATATAGCAAAACTGAAACATTTTATAGGCCAAATAAAAATAAAATAGCAATGATCCATCTCAGTGAAAATAGTAATGAGAGATGCTATTATGTGATCTAATATACCATTCAAATAAAGTGAGGCGCTCTCAACTCACCACTGAGGACCAAAAAACACACAATAACTTATGAACTGATTGTACTGGGATTTCCCTTTATAAAAAATGGCACTTTGATGAACGCCAAGTAACATGTGAACATCCTGCCTGCCTCTACATAAGAAGAGGAGGGGTTAGAGGGCAGGGATCAACTCAGCAGACTCCTGAGACAGTGTGTACTGAGGCTCAGCAGCCAGTACTGGAGAGGAGTGAACCAGCAGAGGAGCAGACTGGAGCCTCTGGATCACAGATCTGGAGCTTTTTTTCACTTTGACACCCGTGACAGAGAGGACAGCTGCTGTTGGAGATGACTGCACTGTCACTACTGGAACAGCAACCATCCGCTTCGGGAACTTTTGTCTGTCCTGAGAGTTTGAGAGTCACTGGGGAAGTTTGATTAAAGAGGCATAAATACTGGAGGACTTCTACCTCATTCAGGAGTAAGGTGAGTGACTGAAGTAACAGCAGTTGACTGATTTAGGAACTGTAAGAAAAGTACTGACTCATGTATTAAATAAGAAAAGAAAAGAAAAGAAAAGAAAAGAAAAGAAAAGAAAAGAAAAGAAAAGAAACGTAAAGAAAAGAAAAGAAAAGAAAAGAAAAGAAAGGGTTATCAGTGTTTTCTTTGAAGTCCTCTTAATGTAGAAAAAGAACTGCAAACTCCAATTTAAATTTTGTTTTCTTAAGACAACTTTTAAGGTGCATCACAGATGAACACATAATAAAAGCTGATCCAGAGACAGAGCTGCTCTTTGGCAAACCCACATGAGCTATGGTGCATCTGAATGTTGTCCTTTTGATGTTATTATTGATGCAGTTAAATTGCAAAGGAGGGCTAAAATAATTTACAAAAATAAAGAACCTCTCCCTCTAAAGGAAAACTACCTCGTAGCAAATACCTCCTTACTTTTGAACCCTTCTTCCCCCCTAATATTTTGTACAATCCCTTATTTTTTACAGGGTGTGTCTGCAGCTCTTAATTATACATTTTTTTTGTGAGTTTATATGTAGATGAAAGCTGACTAAGAACAAAGTCATGTAAAAAGTCCAGGAGCCTAATATCCCTTCTGGACTAGACAGTGGGGTTGTTATAATAATATAATAATACTCCTGTAGTCAGATAATAGGCCTGTATACAGTACTTTCCTTGTGTTCCAGGCCCTCAAAGACGATCAGTTGGATAAAAGCCATATTTACAACCAAACCCCAGGATGAAGACTCATCTGCTCTACTTGGAGTTACTCATTTTGGCAGGTCACATGCTTGTGACCAGTGCCCAGCTGGAGCCAAACAAACAAGTGCCCAAAGATCCTCTTACTGCCACCCAGAGACTGGGGCTTGTAGAAAGAGACGTGCAGGGTCCGGTGAGGCCCAATATCACAATGCCCCGTCGGCGACTACCTCCCATGTGCACTGGACCCACAGAAATCAGAGACACCTTCAAGTACATCAATACGGTGGTGTCCTGCCTGGTGTTTGTTGTGGGTATTATTGGTAATTCAACTCTGCTGAGAATCATCTATAAGAATAAGTGCATGCGAAACGGGCCCAACATCCTGATCGCCAGCCTGGCACTTGGAGACCTGCTACACATCATCATCGGCATTCCCATTAATGTTTACAAGGTGAGTCAAGGTGCAGGATATGGCTCACTAAAAAGTCTGCCATATGGGTTAACATATGGCACAGTCAACTGCTTAACAGTTTTTTTTTTATTTCCAGTCAGTTCAAAACTCATTCAGATTTTCAACTTTTTTTCTTGCATTCTCGCTATTTCCCCTTACAGATCATGAAAATAGCTTTTTAAGGTCGTGCACAAGTATTTTGCTGCATATTTGACTTTAAATCCTTTGTACACACACCCTTTCCTTACACACATAGACACAAACAGACACACATGAATACACACATACTAACTGTTTAAAGGAGGCTTTCAAGTAGTTTTTACATGTTATTACTTTACTTGTTCTGAGCCTCTCTATATCCCTGTCTGTCTCTGGCATGTTATTATCTGTTTGGCTCATTTTGTGTGTGTGTGTGTGTGAGTGTGCCTGCAAGTGTGTGCGTGCGTGTGTTTTTGAGAGGCTAAGAGAGTAAGAGGGCCAGAGTATCTGTATATTTGGGTAAGGGGGCAAGCATGTTAAAACAACTGGACTCGGCTGCATACCAGAGCAGAGACAGGAGAGACAGTGTGGTACAGGGAGATCCAGGGTCACATATGATTTTAATTGATTTACACACACATTCCAGACGCTCATCCAAGGCAGACACGAAAAGGCCCATATTGCACAGGTTTAACAAAGTTTTCTTGTTCTTCAAGAGCTACTGTACTTGTCTGGGTTACAGTGTCTTACAGTCCAAAAGAGGCCCTTTACATTCAAAGTAATATTCACAGAAACTGTTCAGGTTCATGTATACCTGGTCAATACTAGATGTCTGAGACTTGAGAAAACATACATTTTTTATTTTTTCTGCCTCTGTTTCTCTCTCCAGCTTCTTGCCGAGGACTGGCCTTTCGGGGTAACTCTGTGCAAGCTGGTGCCATTTGTCCAAAAAGCCTCAGTGGGGATTACAGTGCTGAGTTTGTGTGCTTTAAGTATTGACAGGTAAACCCCGCCATAACCAACAGACAACTCAGACTCACCTTCTCCTCAAGTTAGCTCCTTTCTTTGTTTCCTAATGTTAAATTAACAGTCAGAGGTTACAGAAACATTTTTAAAGCAGTGACATTTGACCTGACCTCCTTCCTACTTGCTGATTTTAACTTTAGTAATCAATATTGGTTTGTAACATTTATGACTGTCAAATCTATTGTGAGCTGGGAGAGTGAGTCTACATCTCGTTGTTCTTGTTAAAAATTTGTTTTTACACATTTATAATCTTTGGTTGTTATTTTAGTAATATGCATAGTCAATGCATGGTGCTCAAAAAAAGGTTAGAAGGTTAAAAATCAACTACTTTTGATATATTTTGCTTGCCCTACAGCAATGAGAGTGATGCTTTCCATCCTCTTAGCTAACTCTCAGCAAGAAAGAGGATATGTGTTTTTCCTGAAATA
>JAPZDY010000004.1:5360251-5376713 GCA_029783645.1 Ctenochaetus hawaiiensis | reverse complement strand
TGCAGAAAGAAAAGAAAAAGAAATAAAGGAATGAAGGAGAGGCTTGATTTATTCTGCCCCATCAGTCCAACTCCACCCGCTGATATGGGATGAATAAGGATAACATGAAAGGTGGAAAAATAATAGAAAAATCTGTTCCTTGCACATTTGAAAAATGCAAATTCTGAAATCCTTGAGATTTTTTTATTTTTTGAATAAATAATTGACTGTGACATTTATGAAAAAACAATTCTGTTCTTTCCTGCCTGAATAGATCTTGACAGCAAAGATCATATTTAATGGTGAGTTTGGTTGAAAAACAACTACCCTGTATGTGCCGGTTTTATCCTGCTGTGCCTTTTGACAGCTGTGGCTGAAAGCCTAATGTTTCTAGTTGTGCCTCTGTCCCATTTTTGTAAACTTGGTATCTCAGGAACACATGGAGGGAAGTCCACTTGGACTCAAGGATGCACTTATTATATATTGATGTTAAAAGGTCAATGTCTCTGTGACCTCACAATAATTGTTTTTGGACAAAGTCAAAATGCTAATTTTAACAAAATATCACACATATGTGCAATGGGATGGAAGTGATAACATTTTAAATCTAAAAGTTCATAGTTCAACTTCAATGTGACATCGCAATGTTGTGCAAAAACACTTTAACACCATAACTCAGGAACAGAAGTGGAGGCTGTGGTCATATTTCACATTTGGTGACATTAAACTTGGATGTCCACCTTGAAACTGCACTGATTGTGTAGATTTTCTTCACTTCTTCACATTTAAAGCCTGTAGCCCCCACAAGCTCATTGGTTTTGCTGATATTCAGCTTTGGATGACTGTTGTTGTACCATGTGACAAAGCTCTTTACCAATCCTCTGTCAAAACAGTCTCTAAGTGAAGAAAGCATGAATCTCACTGGAAAAAATTTAAAGGAATCACACATGTCACTATAGAGACAGTTTCCATGTTACCAAAAAATACACAATACCATTTACTGAAGTGTTCTCTGTATTATTTTTTATTTATTTTATAAGTCTGGATGGACAAGAATGTACATTGCGACTTGACCAATTCATGGAGACAAACAACCACAAGGCTGTAACTCTTGTTGTCTATGTATTTGTGAACATATGGTGGTTAAGCACAACAAGCTGGTTCCTCTTATATGAAGTTCACAGAGAGGGGAATTATGCAACCATTACAGCAGTGACACTCTACAGAAACAGTATGCCTGTCTGCAGAGGGCCGTGTTCTCATGTGAGAAGTGATGATTTCCAAGAAACAGCCGAGTCAGTGAGAACATAACCTGTCCCAGACCCTGAGTGTCACTCAACCATGTTTTTTGAAGGATGGTAATATAAGCTCAGAGTGTTTAGAGTGGAAGGAAGGAAAGGATTACAAGGGCTGCTCACACTTGATGCCATTCAAGGTGTTGGTGCAGAGTGCTGCCACTAGGGAGCATCAGGGACTGGATAAAGATATTGTTTTACTATGTTGGTAGTGTCTTTTTGTCTGTGTGTCTTTTTTTGTCAATGTTAAACCTTAATCTATAATTGCAGTGTAGTTGAACATTAACTTTAAGGCATCAAATGGAACTTGATTGTACTGGAAATCCTTCTTTTCTGTATTTGAAGCTGGTTTAAAGATTTAATATGATATAAAGTGGGATCATCACACACACATCTGCTGGGTGTTACCCTCATATAAACAACCTGGCTGTTTGCCGATCAGTTGCTTGGCTCTCTGCTGCTTTACATTGCAAATACACCCTTGTTTACATTTGCTCCACACTGACAATGGTCACTATGGGTTACCTTGACACACAACACAGGTAACCAATCAGAACTCACATGAGGGTAGTTCTGTGGAAAAGAGAAGGCAATTACTGAGAAGGGTTAGGGGGAAGAAGAGAAAATCAACAAGACTGATCTAAAGTCAGTGTGGCACTTTCCTTGGTGAGCGGAAATTCACAAAAGGAAACTGATCCCAGGTCTGTAAGCAGATGAAGGCTCTCTGTTGGCCAAAAAGGATGAGAACAATTTCCGTTTCTCTTCAGGATCCTCCCGCCAGCTGCTGCCCAGCAGCATACAGACACGAGCTATAAACACAAGGTAAGCCCAAAGCTTCTTATTCCATATTACAGGCTTACTGCTCTGTATCATAACAAACACTTCATACAACAAAGGACAAAAATAGTAGCTCTTCGGGTTATTGGAGGTTGCAAGACATGTGCTGAAGGGAAAGTGAAAGTATTTTTTTCAGAGAGTGTGTGTGAGTTTCTGAGAATGGCTGTTTGACGCAGTTTGAACCCCGTTCTAGAAATGTTTATTAAAAGGTACCTGCGTACCTGTGGTTTACTTCAAATAACTTGTTAAAAAACTTGCTAAAGCACACATATATGCACACCATGACAGTCAGAGAGCGTTGTGACCATTTCCACCATTCTCCGATCCCACTCCTCCTTGTTCTACATGTACACACACACACACACACACACACACACACACACAAACACAGCTTTCCTCGTAAGGACAATGCACTCACTTTTTCCCTAAATTAGAACTGTGTTTTAACCACATGAGTAATACTGATTCTAACAAGGTCAGTGTTTACACCAGAAAAGGTCCCCAGTAGGAAAAAAACACTACACATATACACATGCACACACAAATGCACACACACACAAACTCACACACCATATTTTACTGTGTTCATTTAACAAGACCCGGTTACCCCAAGCAACAAGAGGGGCTTATCAGCTGCTCCCTCACTTGCCATACCGTTATCAGCCTGGCCTAGTTCACACATACACACTCTCTGCCCCTTTCTGTCAAACACACCCACACTCTCTCTCTCTCATACACATACACACACACACACAGAAACTTGGGAATGAATGTTATGGGGGCTTATCAGTGTCCTTAGGGGCCTGGCAGCCACTTCACAGACTCAGATCCCAGTACAGAGGCCACAGAGACAAACCTATGTGACCAGAGTGCTGATGAACACAGGCTCTGTACTGTTGGAGACGCTCTCTATACAAGCAGCAGGCTGCAGGGCAAACTGACAATGAACATGTACACATGGCACAATGGCAGGCAGGCAAGCAGGCTACCACTCAAAGACAGCACAAATACAGATGTTTTGTCAGGTGTTCACTTCTACAAAACACAAAATGAAGGCTGCATTAGTCAGGTTTTGTACATTTATATACACTAAAATGACTAGCTTATTATGATGCACATCAAGAGCCTAATTTTTCAGATTAGGAGGTAAAGGTAGCTTTTATCTAATTATTCTCTACCTGCAAAAACAGTCAGAGGAAGCTTATAAAAAGCCAGGCTGTGTTGGTCCATTTAAAAACAAATGTGATTTAGATTATAAATGTCTCTATGGGTTATTTTATCAAAAAATAGTGAAAACACCCAACAAGTTTCCCCAGAACTCAAGCTGATGCATTAACATTGCTTATTACGTCTTACCAATAATGTAAAACAAATTTACACTCTAATCTCTTCCATAATCATCATTTGTGGGCTGTATACATGTGAACTATTTTTCCTAACTCTTCATCAACTTCGCTTACTCTGTTTTGAGAAGCAAACTGTCCTCCGTCATGTAACGTGTAAATCATTGAACACCAAACAACAGCACACATCAGAGGAAGTCGAAAACGAGAAGGCCATTGCTGGCAGAGCTGTTGGCAGAGGTCTGGCACAGGAACTCAGGAAGCGGTGCCTCCTAACTGAGCTGTGCTTCCTGTGTGATAACTGACCCAAACATGTTGTGCCTGTATCACACACACCCACACAGAGACACACGCATTAAGTCAAAGAAGAGCACTCACATTCTCCCTCTTTTTAAAGCAGCTGGAGTATGAAAAAAAAACCTCAGGAGCCGTGAGATTATCAAGACAGTTTCAACCAAACTGAGGATTAATGGAATCACAATGTAGAATCTCAGCGATTATATTTAAATCTTTGGAAGTCATTTGTTCACACTGGGAGATCAAAACCTGAATGCTTGGAATGATCTTCAACAAAAAGGAGCTGAAGGTGAGTGCAGGTGTGCTTACAGTGCTTACAACAGCTGTTTATAACAAATTTGAGAGTGTTAGGAGAAGGAGGCAATTGTGCAGCAGCAACAGAAGAGACAAACTTTACTGCATGGTTAACTTAAACCTCAGAAACACTAAAAAATGAAGAAGAGAAAGCTGAGATGGTTAGGGAAATAAAAAAAAAACAGGGACCAGGCACCTGAGGGGGAGTAAAGAAGAAGATTTGGTTTTCTAGTTTTGTTCTGAATGTTTTTTTCACTGTCATGTTGGAGGGAATGTGTGCGTAACGCCTCTGAAACCTTGAACAGCATGAAGACACGATGTTTCAAGTTCAACCCCAGCTGCCTCCTCCCCCTACTTGTACCATCAACGCAAATATACACACACATGCAGCCCTGGCACACACTGCAAGCAAATGCTTCCTTCCTGTTGCTGGTTAAGCCTTTTTTAGAAGTGAGATAAGAGTAGCAGAATGAGATATATGAAAGAGGGAAGCAAACTGTGCTGTTTTCTCTGCCTCTCAGTTCACAGTGACCGCATTTCTTCATTTGGACATTTTCTTCAAAAAGTCTAAGCAGTTACCACCTGATCTTCACTGCAGGTGTGGTTCTCTAGCTGTCTGTTTTCCCGCTAACGGCTCTCCAACCCCCTCCCCCAATGCCACCGCCAATGCACATGTATCACTTGTTTCTTTGTGTTCTTCTCTGGCAGGTTCAGTCAGACCACAGGACAGTTTAGCAGCCCACACTTCCTCATCGAGAGTTGAAGCAGAGCAAGAGAGCATGAGTTTCCTGTGACGCCTCTGTCTCTGGTCAATTAGTACACTCACATCACTCTACCACTGTTGAACTGAGCTACATGGAAGGAGGCCGATCTTCATTGTGTACTGGAGGGAACTCGCTGGTAGATCTACAGTGACAGTTACTTGCTGTTCATCTGAGGAGTCAGTCCAACACCTGGATTCGTCTGGACACAAAAACACAACAGACCTGCGCAGTTAATAAAAGTCTTCATAGTACGGCTGTGATGCTGCTTTCACACAGTTAAGGTCGTGTGAGGGTTCAGGAAATTCAGCCATGCTTCAACAGTCAGAGCTAATCTTTGACTTTGCCAGCGACCATGTTAACATGTCACAGGTAAGTAAATTTTGAGGCAGTGATTAATTTCTTTGTGTGTGTTGAAACAGAGCTGGCATCACCAACACAGTTGTGTGTGTGTGTGTGTGTGTGCGTGCGTGTGTGTGTTTGTGTGAGCAGCTGGGGGGTTACTCAGATTACCCTGCGGTGATTGTAGAGCAGGTTCCCCATCCACACCTGCTCTCATATGCAGGTCTAGCATGTGAACAGTCGCATACAGAGGAGGATCATCAGCAGCTGCTCAAAGGTCAGTGCATACAACACACACACACACACGCTCCAGTCTCTCTTTACCTGAAACGTTCAATTTACATGACTGATGCTCATCTGTCTTTCAGTGTTTCACTCTAATGATTGCTGGACAATCTACCTTTCATTTTACTCATGATTTACTCAGAGGCACAGCTTGTAAACAGGCAATGCAGGCAACTGCTTTTGGCCCCAGGCCGTTAGAGGGCTGACAGTATTCACTGCGCAACAGCCTCTTAAAATGTGGTAACTGCAGGGACCACAAAGCCCTCCCCCCTCAACAACCAATTTGTATTGACATCACAGTAGAAAATTTTCCTTAAAGGGCCCCATGTTATTGTTGTCCAACTTTGAACTTGAATGATTTTTGCAGTTTGTATTGAGAGCAAAAAGAAAAGTGAAGAAAATGAAAAGGAGGTATTTCCTAAAAAAATTAAAAGTTTAAAAGAGGATGAGAAAACAATTGCTGGTACATCAATAAACATCTGGATGATGTTAAATAACTTTTTTTCCCTGTTTTTGTATATTTTGGTAATTACAAGTTTTCCATCTTCTCTTTTATATTTATTTTGAAGAGTCTACCAAGGAGGAACATTTGAAATAATAAAAAAAAAAAATCAAATTTTAAAAATGGTGATGAGGGCTGATTGAAGGGGCCCCCTTGGAATTTTTGCCTCTGGCCCCAACAGACTTCAGATCCGCCCCTGACGAGACTCAATTAAAAAATCATAGTAGGTGTTAAAGTAAGTCTGGGCCTGCACATGCGCAGTTGCAACGCACGCATGTGGACCACCCTCCACAAAAATTCAGGAAGTGAAGCAAAACATCCCTGGCTTGTGCCTGGGAAAGACGGTTAATGAATCATATTAGGATGTAGACGTGGTCAGGTCGGGCTACAGCACATGCTTTAGCTTGTTCCTTACGAGTACTGGCGATTAAAAGTAAGTTATATCCCTGTATCAGGTTGTTTTTCCAACCTTGTTCTGTTTGGAGCGTGCAGTCCTAGTAACGTTAGGGCATGTCGAGGCTCGATTAACTTAGCTAACGGTAAATGCAGATAAGCTACGCTCGCAGGCAGTTATGAACTGTTTATTTCAAAATTACAGCCGTTTTGGGACACTGTCCTACCTGCGGTGTTCCTTTAAATACGGTCTCTTGTTGTGACGGGTCAGTTGCTGGTTTTCTTGGCGGCAGAAAGTGTTTGAGTCAACGACAAACAGCTGTTAGCTAAATTAGCAGATGTTCCCTAGCTCACTGCTTCACAGCCGGTTCACATCACGTAAATAAATGCGCCAAATAATAGACGCAATAATCGCAAATCAATATCCTCAAGGATTTGCATGTGGAAAGATGACTGCGGATAGATATGTTAAATTACGTTTTCCCATTATAGTTGCCCATTTGGTTTGTGTGGAGGTGGCAGCGTTTTAAGCAGTGAAACATTAGAGACAGGCATGAGCAATGCCCATCTGTTAACTGTGCTGAAACTCAGAGTATATCAAGCAACTCTTTGCTATTTGGTGTAAGGGCATGCAACTTATAATACTACTGCATCTGTTTGGGTCATCTAATGTGTCTGCATATCCAGACTATTAAAAAACAACTTTTTCTCTCATCTTAAGTGCACTGATTTTCTTACAATGAGTAAGCTAGTCTGGGTTATATAATATTATGTAATATATTTGGTAGTATCTAATATATGATTGATAGATTAATTGGTTATGTTCCTACAATAGACCAACTATACGGGGCCAGTTTTAACACCTCAACCCCAAATGTTATGATTTCATGTATGTTAAACAGCAGAGAGCAGGCAAACAGAAAAGTCCAAATAGACTGCTAAAACTAATGAATAAGTGGTTGTATTGCTACCACTTCAAGTGTAGTGGTATGAGTTGTAAACTTAACTAAATCAACAGAAAAAAAGAGCTTAAGCTTGAGTACAGAAATGTGTTGGGTCACTATATCTTTTATGAATTCATATGTAGAGCCACAGATCTGTCATGGCCACAGTTTTCTCAGTGGTAAATTACTATTGAACAATTCCAGGAAAGCCCTTCCCTTATTTTGAAGCTATGAGACAATGAAGGGGTACTTGAATGCATCTGATAGGGCTGTGGGGGCACATCAGACAAAAAAGGTTAAGAGCCAGTGCTGTATGTCTCTTAAATGTAAGCCTTGTATAGACTGGAAATCAGAGCATATGGCAATGAATTTTCTACATCAAACCTATTATATCCTATTTATTTTCCCCGTTGTTTTTTTATTTTGTTTATTTTTTGTAAATATTGTCTATAGAGGCTCAAATTTTAATGATAAAACCGTTTCTCATTTTGGAAGTGTAAAGTAGATTTTTGATAAGTTGTCATTTGCTTACAACTAGGGGCACCCTAATTTGGCGAACATGAGAACAGTGTCTTTTTCTAACAAGATAATATACACTATAATAAATCTAATACGCTGTCTGGAAATTAAGTCAAGCAAATGTTAATTGATAAAGCAATAAGACAGGTGTGTCTTCTCATGGTTAGGGCTGATCCAGAATATGAAAAGCCTGACATATCAAGGTGCTCCATCACACCCTCCTTCACCTGTTAAAAATAGATTTTATATGTAACTCCCTATTCTGTGGTTTGTAGTGGAGCCATGCGAAAGTGGAGAGGAAGAGACCATGGAGACACTTGTTGCTGCTGACTCTCTCCTCAACATGGACTGCCCTGACACCCTCTCCTTGGAACAACATTATTGTAAGCACACACGTTCACACACAAACAGACACCTGGGTCAACATTACACACATGCACACACATATACACAAAATAAAGATGCCGCAGTTAAACTTTGCTGCCTCTTCTTTTTGACATAGCACATGTCTGACTGAGAGATGTTATTTTTAGACATGGTGGTCACAGTGCTGTTCTCTTTCATTAAATCTGTTTATGCTCCCCTGCAGCCCAGACCTTCTTACCATCACTGGGTGATGTCATCACTACCCCTGTTACCCAGGTGACTGTGTCGGCAGAGGGAATCGTAGGATCTGTTGACCAGCCACACTGGCACTCATTGCACACAAAAAAGCCTGCATCACAGCTGCAGTCCAAGAAGAGAGGTCAGTCATTTTCTGGGTTATCAGATAATCTGAAACTTAATTATGGGCTCTATGTAATGCTATCAAGTATCTTTTAAATGATCTGCTTTTATTCTTCAACTGTTCAGGGAGAAAGCCACGACATAGAAGGGCAGAGTCTCCAACACCAGACATCATAGTGAAGAAGGACAAATACAACAAAGGTATTGTCACACATGACAAAATAGTTGGGCCTCTTTCAGACATATGCCTCATTGTGTCAATGTTATGGCAATTTTACATGTTGATGTCATGTCTGAATAAGCGCCAGAGTCACCGTTAAATAAAAGTCACAAGAGCTATCTCAATACGTCAGACAGATTGTTTTCCTCACACTGTGAACTTATAGTCTAAACGACTATAATCTCATTTAAAATCATATAACCATCATGTAATGTAATACAATACAAAAATCCAATCAGCACTTTCTCTGCTCTCTGTATTTTTATTAAAAATCAAGATTATCCAGCAAAAATACTTTCCATGCAGCTTAAAACCATTAGGAATGAAATGTCATCTTAGTGTCTTGGTATGCTACACTTGTGTGCTGTTAGGCTTTATAAGTCCATAAATTTCTATTGCTGCCTGAGAAAGAACAGACAAAGATCTGTTTTCTTATCATAACTTTTTAATTCGCTGCTGTTCTCTGCAGTGACCTCTAGCTAAATTAAGCACAAGCTGAATAAAACTGTCTGAATAAATCCCAAAGAAACATTTATGTAATTGACTCCTATATCTGTATGTCAGAAAGCCATCACTTAAATAGAGAGTTAAAGACAGCAAAGCCTAATGTTTTGGGTCTGAAAAGGGCTTTAAATGGATGAATCACTGAGGATCACTCACTTTTGTGACATGGCCTTTACAAAAGCCATTTTCCATTTTGTCTTTGTCTTTTCTTTCCCATCATGTTTCCTGTATTTATGCTGTAGGAGGAAACACACTGTACCTGTGGCAGTTCCTGATGGAGTTGTTGCAGGACCGACAGGTCTGCCCACGCTACATTAAATGGACCAATGCCCAGGCAGGAATCTTTAAGTTGGTCAACTCAAAAGCTGTAGCCCGACTCTGGGGCAAACACAAGAACAAGCCAGATATGAATTATGAGACAATGGGCAGAGCACTCAGGTACACAAAAAAAGCTCAGGCTGCTTAAAAATGCGATCGCAACATGGTTACGTGTGTTTATGTGTGGTTCGCTTTGTCAATGCATATCCTCTGTATTGATGTAGGTACTACTACCAGAGAGGCATTCTAAATAAGGTTGAAGGTCAGCGTCTGGTCTACCAGTTCACCTCTCTGCCCAAAGACATGATTTATATCACAGATGGAGATGGCACCAAAGAGGAAGAAGATGATGATGATGACAATAGTGGCAATGATGAGGGTGTGAGTGATGATTCTGATGATGACAGCACAATACCTTCTAGTGACCAATCGGTGGAGGAGGAAGATTCACACCCACCTCAGAAGAAGACGTCATCCAGCTCTGTCCGATCTCCAGCTCCCCAGCGGACCAGGTCAGCTCCCAGGCCTTCAGGCCAGCGTGACACCGTTTTGAGACCTGCCGGCATCAATTTAATTCAGGAGCAGCATCTGCCTATTGTGTCCGCTGAGATGCTGCGGACCCTCCAGAACCTGCCAAAGGTCCAGTCCCTGCAGCCTTCGGGTCATGCCTCGGTCTTCAAAACAGCTCAGCTGCTGGGGAGTCTGTGTGAGCGACAAGCTGCCGCTGAGGTGACTGTAGACAGTAATGGTGTACGTGAGACACCTGATGAAAAGTCACACCCAGGACAGAGATCTTCTCGAGTGGAGACTCCACAGCTGGTGCCCCTTACAAGCTCTGACCAATAGAAAAGACCAACACCCAGTCACTCCCAAACACACACACTCCACTGACTCAGGACCAGTTACAGAGCTGCACTTGGCTGATCCAGCACACCAAGGCCTGTATTTCTCAAGTGTGTAAGAGTGGGAGTATTGATCAAGGATTATTTTTGTATTTTTAAATTATATCAAAAGTAATCCTAGATCGTTGCTTCCTTCCTGACATCACAGTTGTCAGGAAATTGGCAGAAACCAAAATCTCACAGCACTCAGCAGGTTACTTTCTAGGAAGAGGCAGACTTTAAAAGCTCATGTCCTTTTGCTCAGCCTTATGTAATTTTCTGTAGCCATTTACTATATAAGACACCAAAGACTGACGTGCACTGGAATCTACTGTCTCTCTGCATCTCCTGCAGATGCACCCTTTGCTTGCACTTCACCTCCAGCGTCATGGAGCAAATGATCTGAGCAGCACACCGTGCCCTCCTTCTCTGCCTTAACTCACATGCTTTCCAGCTCTGTTTTTGTTTTGTTAGTTGATGTTTTTTTTTAAACTCTCACATGCTGAATCATTCCTCTGCCTTGAAAATAGCTTTGCACTATTATTTTCCTCTGCTGTATATTTCTTTTCTAAGTGCCTGAAGATCTCAGTCCATCCTGTCCCTGCTTCCTTTGTTCCTGGTAATCATGAGGTTATTGAGGGAAAACATTCCATGATATTATTTTTTTTTTTTTTAAGATTAATTAATTATGTTTGTATTGTGAAATGTTGAAAACAAGGGATCACTGTTATTTGTAGAATAGTTATGAAGCACTGCTGCTGTTTAGTTGATGTATCTATACAGTGGACCTTCCTTTTGCTGACAATCACCAGTGAAGTGGTCTTGTAGCCTTTTATTTTGCTACATAGCCTCCTGTAGAGCCATATTGCTATTATTTAGTCCTTCTGCTATGCATACATACTGTTCAGTTGTTACACATATGCATATATGGACCTCTGAAGCCTTGAAATCTTAATGTGTTGTGGTATATACTGTATGTCTGTGAACATGCGTGACTTTGTGCCTTGTTGCCAGATTTCACCCTTCCTACTCTATGCAATGAGTAAAACAGCTGGCCCTTTATAATGAAGTAATGCTAATGTTCAGTGTTTTCCCTTCAGTCAGTCTCAGTTTAGCCTCACAAAGCCAGCTCGCAAACCTCCCCTCACTCCAAATTAATCTGGGCTTGTAAGATTTATCCTGGCTTCTGGGAGGCTAAACTTGATTTAGGAGATGCTTATAACTGTGCCTTTGCCTCCAGGGAATCCTACAAAACTGTTTTCACTTTATTACTGAGTAAACAATTTATTTAGACTCTCCTCACTTTGCTCTATCTGGAGGTCTCTTGATACTGTACGTTTTACTGATATGGATTTGTAAGCTTGTAGCAGAGGGAGAGGTGGAGTTTCTGTTGCTTATTTTGGTGCGTTTGCTTTCTCGCAGTCCAGAGGTATTGGAAAAAAAGGTCTGTTATATATAAAATAAATGTAATTTTATCATGATTTGTGTGAAGTTTTATTTCATATTTCATATGTTTCATATTAATTCTCACATGTAATAAACCAGCAACTTTGGTTAAAGTAACTAATTCGGGCAAGTACTTGACAATCACAACTCAGAGAAAAAAGTATACTTTTAACAGGACTAATTCTTTGTTTTATTGTGGTGCTTTTCAACTTATTAGTGAATTAAAATTTTAGCAGATTACTGCTCAACTTGTTTGCTACTTTTAGTAGAGTGAATTATCAAAATACATTCATTCATACCACTGCTTCTCTGTACTCCATCAGACTACATTTTACATACACTTTTTTTTATTTTTTAAGCTGTGAGAAGCCATAATTTTTAAGATTTAATTTACAATAGAAATTTCCACATAAAATAAGATGCACTGTCATAGATATGCCACAAATTTTCTTTTTTTTTCTGAAGCTAGATGAAAATGATACCTACCCAGTAGTTTAATTTCGATAGGTTAATAGGCTTTCATTGGCAATACTTCACTATTATATATATATATGTGTGTGTGTGTTTATACACATACTACATACTAATGAAGTATGTAACTCTTAAGTGTTGCTACGTATTTTATACTACATTATGTTAAGGTCAGTAGTGATACATTTGAATAATAAACACAATATTTAAGGGATGGCAGTCCTCTGCACGAGTGGGGGTTTTTTCGCACGTCAGACACATGGTCAGACATAAAAATTTCACAATCGTACAAAGAAGTTTCGATGTCATGAGTCCTCCACGCCGTTAGGTGGAGGAGAGGCCGTGTGAGCTGTGTGGAGTTGTGCAGTGTGGAATCGGATGTTGACAGGCCTGCTGCTAGGCTCGAGCTGTAGCCGCTGCCGCTATCACGTTTCCAGTTGTCTCCACATCTTGCTAGAACTTTCTTGCCACTTAAGAAACACCGTCTACATCCGCCGCAAACCCATGGCAGCCGAACGGCAAGTGAAACCAAACTTATTGATTAGGTTTTATCATATTTTCATACACTCTTTCTGTGCAACTGACTGACGGTTGGATTCTAATTCTCCTTTCGCCTCAGCAGCTTCCCCGACAGCTTCATTGACGAAGATCCACAGAAAGCTCTGGAGGTAAACATTAGCATTAGCTGGTCACAGAGAGCATCATGAGCAATTTTCCTAAATAAATGTACCCTCTTAAAATTAGCACAATAGTTTGAAATTCTTCTGGTCAGCTGTTGTATAAAGGAACTTCCCTGTAGTGTCGGTAGTGAGTATGTTTCTGATCCTGACTCCGATTTTGACAATGCAAGTTGCTAGTCGGCGCAGTTAACGTGTCCCATCCTCACTGCCTGACAGCAGGACGTCATTACAACTTTAAGTACCAGTACCATTTTTATGTTAACGGGACATTTATTTTTGTATAGTTTACCATGATTGAAAGATGTTACTTTGACAGTCAGTAAGAGTCATTGCTGAATGACGTTTGTGATCTTTTAAGATGTCAGACTGTCAGGTCAGCATGACAAGCACAAAATATCATCTTCCACAGATTCATATTAAAGCCAGTAGCTAATGCAAGTAATAATTTATCAATATCTTTAACGCACTTTCCTTATATTTCTTTGTCAGTGTTAATGTGAGACACTCCTTTGAACACTATAAAACGTAACATTGCTATTCCAGTCACGCCTTATTCACGGCTAGATAGCACTTTCACTTTGTTTTTTACTACTTCATTTGCCAAATATGTCTCAGAAAAAAAAATGAATTGCCATTTAAAGATAATTGGTTGGTACTGTTGCAAATGGAGGAGAATGATTGAACTACAGTACTTAATCTGCAATACTTAAGGCTGTCTGCTTTCCCTATAGGCATTAAATGAGGCCTTGCAAGGAGATTCTGACAATGCTGAATGGTTTTGCCAGCGTGCCTATGCCCACACACTCCTCAAAAACTACAGTTGTAAGTCTACATAAGTGTGCTGTTGACGAATATGTTTGCTGGATAACAATCTCTAAAAAAAAAGTTTGATGAAAATATTTGAAATTTCTACAAAAAAATGAATTTTCATGTTTTAGTAACCACCACAAATGAGTATTTGTTGCCCACATTGAAAAAAAAGATATTTTTTAAAAGGATATTAAAGAATATTTCTTAAGAGGTCTTTGAATTTATTATGTGGTACCAATGAGCAATGATTGGAGAAAATCTGGCTTACATAACTCTCGTTTTCCAAGCGATACAGTATTATTTAATTAAGTGTTTTCTTTTCTCCCCAGGTGCTGTTGAAGATGCCAAAAAAGCGCAGCATCTACAGCCGGGCCTCCCCCTTGCTTTCATGCGAACAGGGTGTGTACTGTAATGAGATCAAATATATGAGGGAAATTCTTACAAAGTTAACTCACAATCATGAGCTATGATAGAAGCCCACATTATTTCTGCTGATTTTTTTTGCCATACTGACTAATGTATTTCATCTCAGTTCTGCAGTTTGTTCAAACAGTGAAACTTTTTTCCATCAGCCAGTGTTGTAGTTAATGTATAAGAACACTTCAGTCATTAAAATTTCTTGACCAAGTATATGATACAGACTTTGTGTATTAAAAGTGGTCACTTTTCGTTCTTCATGATTATCCAGTCCAAATGTATGTGGCATTTTTTTTTCTTATAACTTCAGAATAGCAGAATACCACCTTAACTACTACCAGTCAGCACATGCAGCTTTCACTCAGGGACACCAACTTGATGGTGAGTAAAGCCAATTTTTCCTCCAGTACAAACTTTCCATCATCTCTTTCTCTTCCAACCACTGTTCACAGCAGTGCACTGTCTGCTTCACTTTGCTTTTTGAATACCAAGTGCTTGAATATTGTCCCTTAGCCTAGGAGATAAAATAGGTGAAGGCACTTTATTTTTATAGTACATTAGCGAATTTCCTACACAGAAGCACTTTGTGGTGCTGAGTTTAATGACGTTTTAAGAGACACACACGAGAAGAAGAAAAGAACAGTTTTTGAAAGATAAAAGAAAAAATGTAATTTTTGTATAAAAAAGTGAAAGTAAAACAAAGAGTGCACTGTCAGTTAAAGGAAGTAATAAATATAAAAGCCTTTAGCCTGTTTTATAAACCATATTAGCAGCTGATGTCAACTTAAATACAATACAATACTGGTGCTGAAAACATGGCCTCTTTTATTACAGGAAACCTCAAAAACAGTTCTGGTCAACAACAGTTATAGCAATATTTAAATAAGCCATGACTGTTGACAAACACTAAATTTTAATGAATCTATTGTACTTTTTAGGGCTACAGCTAAGAGTTATTTTTTTATTATTGAATAACCTGCTTACTATTTTCTTAAAAAAAAGATTTAATAACTTAAAATGTGAGAATGGTAAAACATGAACGTCCTCTAAAAGACCCAGCTTTGCATCTCAACATTCTTTGTTTTATCTGACCAACAGTCAAGAACTCAAAGATGTTCGGTTTACAGTCACATGTGAGGCAGCAAATCCTCTTATTGTAGAGGCACTGATGTAAAGAATGTTTGGCATTTTTGTTTGATATCAGTTTTGTTTGATTTTAGTTCATTTCATCCACTGATCCTCAAACTGGCTGCAGATTAATTTTTATGTTAAGAAAAGGATGGACTTACAAATCTGATTGCTAAAACTCTGTACATTGACT
Source organism: Ctenochaetus hawaiiensis (assembly GCA_029783645.1). NCBI lineage: Eukaryota > Metazoa > Chordata > Actinopteri > Acanthuriformes > Acanthuridae > Ctenochaetus > Ctenochaetus hawaiiensis. The sequence goes on along the minus strand of JAPZDY010000004.1, from coordinate 5,361,128 downwards.
TAACTCTGTACTTCCAAGCCAGGGTTGAACAAGATTAAACCCGGCCTGGGTTTTCCTTAAATGTGCCATATGGTGATGTTATTGTTATCTTCCATTTGTTTTAACTTTCTGGTTTGCATCAACGCTCATAAACAATGAAACATTCCTTTGCTTACTTTAAATACAGCAAAAAAACTAGTGGTAGCATAATTTTGCAGAGTTGTAAGATTTGGAGTTATGTTAAGTTACAGGATGAAATTTTATTTTGTGAAAAAAATTATTCATATATTGTACATAAAATGGATGCTCAATTTATGTAAAATGTAATAACAAATGACAAGATGCTAATATCCTCTAGTATGTTCATATTTAAATAATTATGAAAGGTAGACTTTTTTCTTTCCTCTTTTTATCACTTTCCTATTTTTTTGTCAAACCCTTTAGCAGGGGTCAATAAGTTGATGGCCCTGTTTGTGTTTTGTGAAGCACTAGTGTCCACATGATAATTGTGTCACAAAAGAGCAATTGTGCATTTTGGCCCAAGTTGTGTTTGTCTTAGGGAGTCTAATAATAGATTTTTAACCAGAAACTACAAATGTTAGCACAAAAGCTAGTAAAGCCAGTGTCTGTCCGCATCGTTAACAGCTGTAGCCGTTGTCAGCAAACACACTTTTTTCACTATTTTGACCATAAGCACCAGTTGTGACCTCACTATCTTAATTTCTGTACTGTAGAGCTCCAGTGTCTCTGACTGTTTGTAAAACTGAGGGTTGCCTCAAACTTGTATATCAACACATGGACTCTGACTTCATTTTAATTTGTATAGACTAGGCCTGCACGATCCAGGAAAAAATATGAATCTCGATTTTTTAGCTTTGAATTGAAATCACGATTTTCT
>JAPZDY010000004.1:5324884-5336196 GCA_029783645.1 Ctenochaetus hawaiiensis | reverse complement strand
ACACACACACACACACACACACACAGAGCGTTTCAGATTGGCATGTAAGGTATGAGAGTCCTGAGAGCCTCCCCACCCCCAGCCCTCTCTCTTTCAACACTCCTCCTCAACATCCTTCTCCAGTCTTACCCTATGACTACTCCTCACACATACAGCCTCTCTTTTCTGTATTTCTCTTTCAGTCGACACAATCATTCACACTTGGTCAGGAGAACACAATCTGTACAGCTCTGGGTGATCATGACCCTTCTGGAAAGCCTTTTCATTTTTCTCATTTTCTAACTCCATAATGGGAAAAAAAAAACTTTATGAACGCTGCATTTTCCCCCTCATCTTTTCCACCTCTTGCCCCTGGAGCATCAGCCGGACCAAAGAGCCCCCCCTACCCCCACCCCCACCCCTGTCCGCTCTGCCAGGATCCTCCAGCACACACACACACACACACCACACACACACACACACACACAACACCTCCATTCACCAGGAGGACTGGAGTGTTTCATTTACATTTTACTGTTTGCCTACACTGCAAAAAAGTCAACCTTGGAAAAACTACTTTACTGTAGAATTGAGTCTCTTTTTCTTTCAAGCAAGTAAGAAAAAAGACCACTGACATCTTTATTTTACTTGTTTCCAATTAAAAACACTTAGTTTCAAGAATTTCTTCAATCAGGAGACATATTTTATGAGAGCTGTATTTTTCCATGGTGGTGTCACTTATTTCAGAAAAGTTTTGAAAGTAGAGTGAAACTACAACAGAACTAAAGGGGTGATCTGGCAGACCAGACTGCTTTTGATATTACTTTTGATTGAAAGTCCTAAAGGACTGTACAGACATTATTGGATGGTGAGTACAGCTGGACTTTATGTTTCTCTGCGGTAAAACAGGAAAAAAAAGAAAATCCGTCCCTTTCTTGAAATATCCTCCTGACTGAAAACTGCAGCACCCTCCCCCTGCCCACAAACTGGTACAACTTGTGCACACTGTACCTCAGTTTAACCCAAAATAAGTTTAATGGAAATGTAAATTGCAGCACTAATGAAGACACTGATAAAACCTGAAACAAAGTCAGGACTGTTGTCTTGTGCACATAGCAATGAAACATATGAAGCCTCCTCAGCTACCGGACCTTCAACCAAAAGGAAACTGACAATACTAAAGTTTTATTTATTTTTTTTATTTTAAGTAAGAGGGGAAAAATAATAAAATCTTATTCTCACGTGTTTTTCATTGTTGTTCCAGAAGTAAAAGGCTCCTACTGCCCCTAATAGCAGTAGGAGGGCCCCTGCGATGAGCACCGCGATCCCGGCCTTAAGGAGACGGCCGGTGGTGGCGGGCTTCACGGCCACAGCAGAGTAGGCCTACGGTAAAACAAACAAACAAACCGGGTATATGACAAAATGTTACTATGCAAACAGCAGTACAACTGCGGTAGAAAACAAAACACATGTTTAGAACAGGCAGCTTCTGTCAGATAAATTGAGATGTAAAAGACAGTCTACGTCACGGACTTGATAAATTATTTGGTCATCTGACCATCTCATATTAATAATTCAATTACCGAACAATTTGGCCTCTGACAGCCCTTTACAGTAGCTATATTACTGACCTCCTTATAGCCAGACTGAGCTGTACTGGCCTGTATGGAAACTCACCGGGGGCATGAACTGCTGCAGGTCCTCCGGTCCCGCCGAGGCGATCGGTACTTTCTCTGAGTTCCCGGCCATGACTGGAGCCAAACACCTGAGGAAACCCCAGTCCACTAACTGCTCCCTCTCTCTCTCTCTCTCTCTCTCTCTCCCTCCCTCTCTCTCTCTCTCTCTCTCTCTCTCTCTTTCTCTCTCTCAGGAAGAGGATGGGCACTTCTCCTTCAGAAAGGCAGGTCGGGTTTTATGCTGAAACGCTGCACAGCCCTTTCCAAGTTTTGTGACTTAAATAGGCCTAAAAAGGGTGAAGCATAACCTGCAGGTGGGGATCACCACAATGTGAGCCAGCGCTAATTTGAGCCAAGAGTTATGCTTTCTTTCAGAAAAGCCTTAATCATTTTTTCCCTTTGAAGATCATATAGGCTGCTCATGTAACTTACATGAGTTTGATTCTGCTGTGATCCTTAGAATTTCATATCATTACGCTTTATGACAACCTCAGTGAGAAGACTAAGATCTATTCAGCAATTAAGAGAATGATGAAGGAAGCGTGAGACTGTCTCCTCAAATCACCTTCGTACACACCCCTCCTCTCCCCCCATCTCTCTCCTTCCTGTCTCTCTCCCTCTTCTTCTCAATGCCTCCACAGACGGTTTGCAGGTCAAAGGTGGCTCTGGCGGAATGTCACATGTTTTCTCCAGCTTTCAGACCGCATATTTACACGACAGCGTGCAGAAACGACAGCTTGTTGGACAGACTTGGATCTTATTATCCAGCATCTTCTATATCCGAGTCCGGCGCTGCATCGCTGTTATAAAAAATGCCCTGAACCCATGAATGATAATGGGGGGATTACGTAAGGGGCGCAGCGTGCGCATTTGGCAGATAGACAAAAAACATCCTGACAGGAGAGCAGAAGGATTTGCTCACAAGGACTTGATGTTCTTTGCCAAAATCACCTGTGTTTGAATTCATATCAAACTTATTTTCTTTCATGCTTGAAAGCCTTTTTCTTCTTGTAGACGGACTGTAAATGCGCTTTTACGCATAATCTTACTTTGTCTCTTTTGTGCGCACATTTTAGGTGGTAATGATTTATATAAAGGAATTCAGAGCATATCTTCAATTCTTGTGTTGACATGCAGGTCTGCATAAATTCAGCTGTCAGAAATAAAGAATAAGCGAAGTTTCCTCGCTGCTGATGTGCTTGAGACGACAGAGTGATTTGCGAGAAAACCTTGGCGTCTCTTCTGGCATCTTACCAGCAAAGTCGTATTCACAAAAGAAAAAAACTTAACTGACCTTCCTCGGTCGGCTACAAGGACAGAGGCTCACTACTGCAATAACAGCGACGCCTGTTGGCTTTTACAAGTGACTGATATTCCTGCAAGGCATTCACAGAGCTCCTGGCCACCTTGTAATGTTGCTGAACGAACCCACAGCGTAACTCACATTCTCAGAACAGTATTTCAAAGTTTATTTTCTCTCAGAATTTTGTGAAAAACATTTGTACAATTAGCCTACTTTTTATTGCATTCAAATAATTTCATACATTGTTATCAACTTGATACATCGTGGGCCCTCAAGCTGCACAGTCTCTGGGGCCATTTTAAATAGTCAGCGTGCTTGATCAATAATTACAGTTCATATTTACATACCTTTGCTTAATTATAACTTTTATAAAAATAAAATCTCTGTATGTACAAAACTTGCATATGATACACTTCATGTCCAACAAAGTTTCTCAAAGTGATTGAATGGACATCAAATGTTGCTTTTACAATAAAACACAAATATTAAGATTTAAACTTATATATGCACACTCTCCACAGCAACAAATAACTTCCAAAAGTTTTTTTTTTTACATTATTCTCATTGTCAATGAATCATAAATTAAAACTTGAATACACTATACATTTCTTTGAGAGTGAGCTTAGGGTGTGTGTGTGGTGTATATGTGTGTGGTGAGTGTGTGTGTGTGTGTGTGTTTTAGATGTCATTGTTGGGACAGTGTGTTGGGGTTGGGGTGTAAACGGGCAGAGTTATATCACTGATCTCCTGCACCCTCACAGGCCTGGGTGGGGTGACCAGAACATAGTCGTACTCTCTGTGCAGCACCTTCTCATAAACACTCTGCAGCCCCACTGTTTTGGGGATGTGGGCCTGGTAGTAGTTATCCCTGCGATGGGGGTCTCTGGGCAGGGAGGCTGTTTTGGAGAGGTTGCTGAAGGATGAGAGTGTTGGGGCTGGAGATGGTGCCGCGTTGGCTCTTACTGCTGAGGGGCTCCAGCAGCGATCTGAATGACCCAGGACCTTACATTCACTGGTGCAAGCCCACAGACCTGGAGGAGGGAGACAAAACATAGTGGAGTCAGATTTAGAGCTGTGTGACACCTGACTGACATCATTTTATAGAAACATTCAAATGTGGCATTGTCTCGCCCTTACCATTTTGGCCGCCCATGGGAGGAACCGCTGCTCCATCTTTCTTCAGGCCAGTGTCTCCACTGACATCACTGTCACTGTCATTAAAGTCACTGTCCCCCTTGCCACTGTCTTTGCCACTGAAGGCCGGGTCCCTGGCAGAGATGGTTGTGTAAGAGTTCCCCTTCCAGATAGTGATGGGCCTCACAGCCTCTTTGCCATTTCCGTACCCAGGCAGAGTGGAATATCCCTGCAGGAGGAGAGCAGAAAGAGAGAAAAACAGAGGTTAGTGTCTGCTTGATAAACACATTGCAAATTATTCACTGTTGTGTGCCAGCCGCCCCCTTCTCCTCCCCCCTAAAGCTACTGAGCGCAGTGTCCCAAAGGTGCATCTCACCTCATGTTTATTCCCTCGGAGCTTGCTGTTGCTGTCTGAGTCATACACACAAGGCACCTCACTGCCGTCCTCTGAGGCCGAACACATGTCGCTGCCCCCGGGGTGAGTCGAGGTGAACCCGCCGGGCTGGCTGCTGTAGGAGTGTCCGTCAAAGCCGGCTCCTCCTCCTGCCCCGTGGAGAGGCAGGAGCGGGTTGTCCACCACGTGGGTCCTACCCCTCTCCAGCGTGCCCTTTTCCCCGTACGAGTCGCTGTCCTCTCCGCTTTTGTCCCGTTTGCGTCTGTTGCAGGTGGTCGCGATAAGAATGATGGCGAGCAGCAGGAGCGTGCAGCTTCCCGCGAGGACAACGATTATCACCACCGACAGGTCCCACTGCGCGTGCACCTCGTCCCCGCTGCCTGAGTGGTACACTGTCCTGTCGCTCGGCGGGGAGCCCGCGATGATGAGGAAGTGGAGGGTGGCGGTGGACGTGAGCGCGGGCCTCCCGTTGTCACTCACAGTCACTGTCACGCTCAGAGTTTCGTCCACGTCGTGGCTCAGCACTTGGTTTAGGTAGATCTCCCCGGTGGCTTTGTTAACGGAGAACACGGAGGGCTCACCGGTGGCCAGCCCGTAGGACAGCTCTGAGTTCACGCCCTCGTCCGCATCTCGCGCCTCCACCCGAGTGATGACGTAGCCGCTCGGTGCGTCCCGGGGCAGGAGGACTTCAGCGGAGCCGTTATTTAGAGCCGGCTGAGTGATGACCGGTGCGTTATCATTCTGGTCCACTATCCTCACATAGACATTAGCGCTGCCAGACAGGGGCGGGGAGCCGCCGTCACTGGCCGTGATACGGAGCTCGAGCTGTTTCATCACCTCATAGTTGAAGCTCCGGAGCGCGTAAAGCGACCCGCTGGCGGGGTCCAGCGACACAAAGGTGGAAATGGGGGAGCCCATGAAGTATGTGTCCGCCAGTTTGTAGCTGACCTTCCCGTTTGACCCCATGTCCATGTCCCGCGCCACCACTGTTGTAATGTACGCGCCAGGTGCGTTATTCTCCACTACGGCCACCTCATACACAGGTTTACTGAACACCGGAGCGTTGTCGTTCTCATCTGTCAGTCTTATTGTGTACTGAGTGATGGTCCTGAAGGGAGGGGAGCCCAGATCCTCCGCTACTACTGTGAGGTTATATTCGGGGATTTTCTCCCGGTCTAACGGGCTGGTACTCACAATCATGAAGCTGTCCTCGTACGCCTGCTGCAGTCTGAAGTGGTCGTGTCCGTACAGCGTGCAGTGCACCTGTCCGTTAGCGCCGGAGTCTCTGTCCGAGGTGCTGACCAGTGCCACGAAACTCTCTCTAGCCGCCGCCTCGGTGATGTACGCTATCCCCGCGGTGATAGAAGTCATAGGTGTGATGGAGATCTCCGGCGCGTTATCGTTGACGTCCTGCACCTGCACTACGATTTTGCAGATGGCCGGACTCGGGTTCGGACCCAGGTCGGTGGCCTGGACGTCAAATTCGTATGTGTTCTTACTTTCAAAGTCAATCGGACTCTCCAGGGTGAGTCGCCCGGTCTTCCTGTCCACTCTGAAGAGTTGTCGTATTTCTGTGGGCACCTGGTTACCGAACCCATACACCACTTCACCGTTCAGCCCCTCGTCTGGGTCCTCCGCGTTCAGGTCCAGCAAGAGGGAGCCCACCGGTGCGTCCTCGGGCAGGTCCACGGAGAAGCTGTTTCTGTCGAACACTGGACTGTTGTCGTTGTAGTCTTTCACCTTGATGTTGATGCGCGTTGTTCCGCTGCGGGACGGGTTGCCACCGTCCATAGCGACCAGCTCCAGCGCGTAAGAAGCCTGCGTTTCCCGGTCCAGCTCCTTCATGAGCACCAGCTCCGCATATTTAACCCCGTCGGCCCTGCTGAGCACGTCGATCGAAAAGTGACTGTTTACAGAGATCTGGTAGCTTTGGATGTAGTTCACCCCAACATCGTCATCCACGGCAAAGTCCAGCGGGATCCGCGTGCCCACCGCTGTGTTCTCAGAGATCTCCAGACTCGACTCTTTCCGGGGAAACTCGGGGGAGTTGTCGTTGATGTCCTTGACCTCCACCTCGACATGGATGAGTTTGAACTGCTCTTTGGAGAAGCTGACCACGTCGAAGGCGATGAGGCAGTGCAGGGTGTGTTTGCAGATCCGCTCCCTGTCTATCCTCTCCCCTATGGTCAGCTGCCCGTCGCTCTCCCTCAGACGGATGAAAGAGGAGTTGAACTGTTTCATCATCCTGAAATTGGTCCTGGAGCCTCCCGAGGAAGAGGCAGTGGAAGAGATGTCCTTGGCCAAGTTTCCAATCACTGTCCCCGGTGCGTCCTCCTCAAATGTCTGATACTTCACCGTCTTTCCTTGCGTGACAGCAGCCAGGCTTGTCAAAGAAACGAACACTAGCACCAAAAGCCCGTTCCACCCTATTCCTTCCATTTTGACACCCTCACTTCAAAATGATATGAAATTCAGCAAACTGTCCGCACTAAGTCCCATTTAAAGTTGGAACAAAACGCACCTGCAAAAAGCTACTCCTTCCTCGCTCTTTTCTACTCTCTGGGGCTGTTGGATTTTTTTGTATAAAGCCTGTAATAAATATTCCATATGTCTTTCAATGCGCACTCTGGATGCGCTCCGCTCTCTCTCTCTACTGGAGGTGTGCTGCTCTCTCAGCGCAAGAGGGCTGCAGTGTCTGCAGGAGGGTTTATACGGCGAGGCATGCAAATGAGCCGCACTGTGACCAATCCGAGCTTTGAGAGGGGAAAAAAGGGGGACTTCTGAAAGACCTCTAAACCCTGTTTAGAGATTCCTGGACTGTGCGGAGAAACTTGGCATCCAATATGTGGGCTAAACGCGGGGCTTGATTTAGTACAGCTATAGTTTCCGTTGCTTGTTTATGTTCCTCGGGCTGTTAAATGAGTCTGCGCACCGGCACATGGGGGAGCACAGAGATGCGCAGTGTCCCTGAGCTAGAGGACAAAGCATTTGAATGGGAGTATCTGTTCAGGATGCTTCACCCTATAGGCGCATTTAGAGATTTATGCTTAAACACTGTTAGGTTGGATCCCCACGCACGTGTCCTGTGTAACCGGCTGGAGTAAAAGCAGTCACTGACAGGATGAGCTATCCCAGTGACCTCCACCTCTAATAGGAAAATAACTTCATGCATGCAAGAATATGACATTAGTCGTCTTTTTCTCTAGCCCCAGAGCGCTCTGACCCACTCATCCAGACAGATAAGATTTCATGTAATGGACCTATGATAGACCCATAGTGCTGAGACAGCTTAACGTGCTGAATAATAGCAGAGCCGAAGATTCAAAAGAATGTGGTGTAACTGGTGGTAATAGCGTCATTTTAGCTCTTTTTATTCCCATTAATAAATTCCATAATTTGCTCTGTCTTCTATTATTCATCCCCAAGTGTGTTGTAATCCAGTATTGTTTGCCTATCAGATCATATCTGAGGCTTGAAAAAGACTATATCCACTTAAACATTGATTTTATTCAAATTCGGTCTCAGCTCAGATCGGCTCACGAGATGTCTTGTGCGCGAGAGGGGATTTTTTTTTTAATTAAAGCCAGTGTATAGTGTAACGGCCTGGTTTAACATGCGACTCTTATTGGCCTCGCCTGCCAGAACAGAGAGGCGCAGGTGAAGACGACACACACGCACGCACTCAAACACAGGCGCTCACGCACGCACTCACACAGCCTTTCACGAACCCGTTACAAATGGGATTTGGCTGTAAACGCAAGGGGGATTTATCAGGATTTCAATAGTGAGATTATATCAAAGGCGTATGTAACCCTCGTTAGTAGCGGCGGAATAATGGCATGGCAGGGTCTCCCTTTGCAGCCGTTCATGCCGGTATTGTGGCCCCTGAGCTGATCTGTGGGGACCCTATCCCCCGCTGCCTCCATGCAGCCCTGCGCCTAACTGCAGCATAATGATGCAAAGCCACATGCACCCTTTGTACCATCCCTCCATCCCCGTTCCTCCCCCTTCCCCAGACCTGCCCCGGTCCGGCCACGACTCCTTTCATTATAGGGAGATGGGAGATGAATTGGCCTGGACATCAGGGTCCCTCCTATTAAAATACATTTAGAGAGCAACCGGGGCCCCGTCACGGCTCTTTAAGAGATTTTCTCATTCTTTCCATTGGACTCTTCGTTTCTCTTTCCCTCTCTTCCTTCTTCAGCCCCCCTTGTCCCCCTTGCGCATACACACACACACACAGATTTTTTTCAGGGGCAACACTTGCCTTGAAGTAGAAGCTAATATCAGTTGGCATGTTTTATAAAGAACCCATCTGCCACAGAAAGTCAAATAGGAGACACCTGAATGGACACATCTAGTCAAGCAGCTTGCATAGTCAGACACAATCAGGCCTGTCCTAAACGATAGGGAGACATCGTTCTGTGATTAATTAAGTACATCCCAGTAAAACCATCAGCCATCGCAGGGCTGTTACAGAAATATGGGCACTTTTCATTCAACTCCCTTTATATAGACTCCACAAGTTGTAAGTATTTGGGTTAATAGCCTAAATCATTTAATATAGCTTTAAAGAGCAGATATGGTCCATTAGAAAGAACAACGTTTGAGTTGCCAGGTTGGAGAAAATCCCCTTCATTGTAGTGTGTGACAACTTCGGGACCCTAGGCAATATATAGGGGGATGAGGGAGGCAATAAAGCAGGGTAAATTTATGGTGACGTAGGTTCATTTTGTTTTACCCTGCCTTTGCAATAGCTGCTTAAATAGTTACATCAAAAAGACAACTTTAACTTGCCAAATTGTACTCAAAACTATATTAAAACTGAAAAGACAGAAAATTGAGAGATTTAGTAGTAGAGAAAAAATTACAAAGAAACAACAGAATAACCACAGCAAACAAACATTCACAAGTTCTAAAGTAATAAGTCAGGTAGCTATCATATACCATAACTTTGCAACATGCAAAAAAATGCACCACTGTCTTCCTATCAGTTTCTTTGTTTGTGTGTGTGCGAATTTATTGATGTTGCACATTAGAGGTTCCATTAAGAAATAAAGGCTTGCAATAGTGTACACCATTTAACAAATTCTACTTATTTAACAGATAATATTTGAACATGTGGTGGAAAGTGTGTTGCGTTTTATCTCAAACAGAAGAGCTCAAAGAAAATATTAACATCCCTAGGGAGGAACTTTCTTTCTTTCTCTCCCTCTCTCTCTCTCTTTCTCATTTCTTTCTTTTAAAAAAATAAAACACAACATGCCTATTCCAGTAATTTTTGCCCAGACTCTTAATAAGATGAGTTTTTGTGCAGATTATATCTTCTTCAATACAAGTGTTGCACCCAACTGGACAAATAAATCATTTTTTAACAATCTACTTGGCTTTTATTAATAAATAGAATTGGTAACCTTTTGATTTTTAATGATTAAATGTAAAGAATAGCCCTTTCAAGAACATCTTTCCACCGGTAACCTTACAAGTCTGTTCTGAGTAATGGTTATTACTGGTTCATAAAGTATTAGTAAATGTTTAGTAAAAGGTTTGCTGTTGTAAGATAAGATCACTGATAACATTATAACTCCAATGGGGTTGTCTTGCAGCAGCAACATAAAGTCTGATCCAAAATGTCCCCCTTTAATTCTAAAGCATTGAGAGGAGCCCGTTCTTGAGGGCAGAGAGGTCCTTTTGAAGCACAGTAGGTCTAATCATGTGCTCGCTGTGGGGCCGCGTGGGAATCATTGTGTTTATTCTCATTTCTTTATGTGTTTAGAGCACACAGCACTCCGACGGTACACCGCTCAGCATTCTCTCACACATAGAAACAGACAGAGCAATCAAAAGCAAATTACACTATGTTGAGTCTCGCCTCGCGGATTAAACTCTACACGTGCGTGTGCGCGCGCATTGGAGAGATGGAGAGACTATCTTACAATGTCTGACGGGCTCCCCCCCCAAAAAACTAAGGGGAAAAAAAGCAAAGCTGTCATCTGAAGGACACACACAACTGAAAAAAACAGCATTCTCTCACGTGATCACCGTGTCAATTTTGTCCGTCTGCACGCGAGTTCAACAATAGCAGAATTAGGGAGAGTCTTCGCAATCCCCTCTTTTCTTCACGGGCCATATTAGCATTTTCTTTAACATATATAAATATATCTTTAGAGAACCCCCCCTCCTCTCCCTCCCTCTCATCCTTTCTTTCTTCTCCTCTGCATTGTGGTCCCATTTGCTCTAGTGATCGCAGGGTATTTGGGGTCCGAAGCCGGTCGCCCGATCCCTGCCTCTTGTTGGGGCTTAACTCATTGAGATGGAAATAGGCGATTTGGACTCTTTTGTCCGTCAGATAAGCGGTGGAAAGAGAAAGTGGGGAGAGGGAACAGGAGGGTGAGAAAGAAGGGATGTGTGCGTGTGTGTGAGAGAGAGGCGGGGAGGGGGGGGTCTAAGATAATCGATCAGCGCGCTGAACCCCTACACCCCCCTCCACTTACACACACACACCACGCACACACACGCAGCTAACCTTTGCTTAACTCGCGTGCCATCACAAGCACAGAGTCCCTAATTGGTTCCCAGCACTAATTATCCAATTATCGCCTCTCCACCAGAGAACCGCACTCCAGGGCTCGCCTGTGTAATGGCCCCATCCTCAACACTATTGATGAAAATGATTAGGAGTGAATGCGCCCATCAGCTCCAGAGTGCAACACTTGAGTAAGTTATGTCACGGCTCCTGTTTGGAGGTCTTAAAGAAAGGGTCGCACTTAACTCAAGCGGGGTGGCGTGCTCCTTCACCCAGTTTTATTCCTGAACTCTTATCGAA